>VMRN01000024.1:4758188-4785742 GCA_010277015.1 Poeciliopsis turrubarensis
CCCCAACCAGCCTGACCCCAACCAGCCTGACCCCAACCAGCCTGACCAGTCCAAACGCCAGGAAACCAGCAGAAAGATGACAGCACATTATTCTCTTTGTCTCCATCTGAGTGGATCAGCTTCGCCTTGTTTTTGTTTGTTTGTTTGTTTGTTTGTTTGTTTGTTTGTTTGTTTTTCTGGCTGATTCCTGCTAATAAAACGCATCAACTTTTTTTATAGGCCAGCCCATCCACGTTAATTCATTCATTCATTTATTTATTTATTTTTCGCTGAAGTTGCGATCGGACATCTTTAAACCTCCCTCGTAGCTGAAGTTCAATCAACAAACCATTTGTTGTTGTTGTTGTTGTTTTGTTGTTTTGCGCCGCCTCTGCGCGTGCAGCGCCGCGCGCAAAGCGGCGTTTTACACCGTTTCTCCAAATAAAAGTTGAATAAAAGGGATGATTTGAAAGGTCCGGAGCAGCAGCGGCTGAAGGATGCAGTTTATTGTTACCCCTGGCTGAATGCAAGCCGTCCTCTCCCCTCTTCTCTCTCTCTCTCTCTCCCCCCGATCCCGCTGCTGCTGCTCCGGGGTAAGGTGGTTTGTTGAGGCTTTTTCTGCCCCCAGGTTCCCTCCCGTAAGGTGGTTTTTTTGGGGGGAGCGGGGTGTAGGATACTCGGAGCCGCACTTACCTGCGTCTGCCAGGGACCTGGGGCTCGGGCTTTTAATGCTCTACCTGCTTTCCATCTGCTGAAAATGGCGGATGGAGGCTGGAGTCGGGAGGCTTCTCGGTGGAGTCCGGATCGCGGCGCGGTGGAGTTGGGAGAGGCAGAGCCGCCGGCGGAGCTGCGAGGCTCAGGTCAGACCGGGAAGGGCGAGGAAAGGCAGCTTTTTTTCTGGGAGGCTGCTTTCCTCCTGCAGGTCCGGTCCACTCTGCAGCCCCACAGCCAGAACCCAGGCCAATTAAGTAGATTCATCTGCGAGCATAATGGGCCTGTAGGATGGAGCCATCTGTGCGTCCCTGAATAGCCGAGACGAACTCAAGAAAAGGAGGAACAGAGTGATTTTCACTTGGAAAAGCAACAGGAAATTCACGTTTCTTTTGCATTTAGTTGACCTTTTTAAACACATTCTGGCTGAAAACAGCAAGTTATTGTCATCCGAGGAGCTGGTTGATATGAGACATTCAAACAGAAGCTGGTAAGTCATCAAACTCGGTTTATTTCAAGGATTAGAGTTAAAGCTCATTGGACGACATGCAACACAATGTAAGTTAAAAAAAAATAAATAAATAAAATTCAACTCAGATCAGTTCAAAAAAATTCACCAAGTTTGGATCTGGAGCCAGAGCTCAACACAAACCAAGAGCCACGAAATCATGTAGGAACATTAGATACGTTTAAATTAGTTTGTTTCTATCCATAATAATATTTACTGATTTCCTCAGTGAGTAATAAACTCTCTGCACAAAGACAGAAAAATCTTACCAAGCATTTTTTTTCTGTCTAGTTTCAAATGCAAATCTCTCTTTGTGCTTTAAATAGGACAAAACTAGTTTCAGCAAGTAGAGGAGCTTGTTTTAAACAAATAATTCTTGAATATTGATTTGGAAAAAATAGTAGCTCCACTGGAAGATTATTTCACTAAACTAAACTAAACATTTTCTGCATGTTAGAGAATAATCTGCTAGTGGAACTAATTGCTCCTCCAGCTTGAGAAAGTTACCTGTAAGTTAGTTTTGACTTATTTCAAGTGTGTTTGCAGAAGAAACTAGACAAAAAAAAATGTCTATTTTTGCAATGCAAAGAAAAACAAATGATTGTTGTAACTCAGACTGATCCGGGAGACGTCTGGAGAAAACGAATAAATGTTGTTAGACCTCAGACATAACAGCCAGAAAAATATTCCAGATGTTTTTAGCAATCCTGAACAGAAGTGTCTGGTTTACATTACTAGATTCTGTTTTTCTTCTCTTGCTCTTTCCTTTGGTTTGTCATTTTCCTTTAATTCATGTGAAGCACTTTGAATTGCCTTGTTGCCGAAAAAGCGCGATATAAATGAACTCACCTTGGTTCAGGTCCAGGCCCCGGCGGCGTTTTGTTTGACCGTTCTCCCAGTGCATGCTGGGTTTTCTCTGGGTACTCCAGCTTCCTCCCGCTCTCCAAAAACACGACTGCTGGGTTAACTGGTTTCTCCAAACTGCCTTCCGACGTGAGTGTGTTTTTTGTGTGTCCACCAGCGTCACAGAGGTCAAATGTCAGCCTAACGATGACGTGTCTGGACAGGAAGCTGGAGCGAATGAATGCATGGGGAAAAATATTGTTTGTGTTATAAAGAAAGGTGTTTAATCATTTACATCTGTAATTTCTGTTGTAGTTTTATCACAAAAAAAACAACAAAATAAATAAAAATGTTTCAGTGTCAGGTTGAACAAGCTAACATTCAGGTTTCTGCATTTATCCTATTTTTGCAATAAATAACACCAAGAACATCCAGCAGCTTCTTCTCAAAAGCAACATTAATAAACAAAGAGCAAAAAATCAACTCAAAAAACAGGCTGTCCTGGAGAAGGGATTTATTTCCTCCCAGAATGCAGCTGCTGGTTTTTCCATCCAGTTATTGCTCTGAAATATGGATTTCATTTTATTTTGCTGCTGGTTTTATCTGGAATCAGTATATGTCTCGTCTGTTCAGTGGATAAAGATTTTCACTGGATCTGCCTCACTAATTTATAATTTGGAAATTTCCATCGAAAGTAAAAATCAACACTTTAAGGTAAATTTAATAATTTTTTTTTTTTATCATTGCTCCATAATTCCTCTAAGACTTTCGCCTTTGTTTTAACCCTTTAAAGTATTTTTTTTTTTGTCCTTTTACCTTACAATTACAAGTTACTATTTAAAAAAGTATCACAACCAGGCCTGATTACTACTGGACCTTCAGAACCAAGAAATATTTCAACAAAACCTCAAAAAACATTGAAGAACAAAGTCACTGACGTCAATCTGACTGGAAAAGTATACAAAGCCATTTAAAATGTCTGTGTTTTGTATTTTCCAAAACATGTTTGACTTTGCAGTTTGCCGCCTTTAAATTGGGTCTCTGTCTCTTTAAGAAGCTCCTGCTCTTTCTGAAATGTTGCCTTCAGGAAGTTGTCACAACAATGTCCCTCCATTAAGCTTTCAGCATCATCTTCTGGAACTTTTCACTGAGAAGTAGTTTGTATTAAAAGCTCCAAAGATGTGCAGCTCCACTGGGTGTTTGCTAATTGCTGCTGCTAGTCTGGAGGAGTTCAGTCACCATTTTTATTTTTCATATTTTTTGTAGTTCAAGTTCAAAGATGCTGGATCTACAAGTGGATATGTCAAGCAAAGATGGTGGAATCAACTAAGTCGCTCACTCTCTCTCTCTCTTTTGATACCTAGCAACTCACTCACTCTTTGGTCACCTAGCAACAATCTGTTGGGTAACAGGCGCAGCAGCAGTTTAAGGTTTCACCGCTGCTTTAAAAAAACAACAAAAAAAGCAAGGCTTTGTGGTGAAAACTGAGGATAAAACTGAAAAGTTCGGTTGTATTTCAGACATTTAAAACAACAAAAAGGTGAATAATTATCAATATCGACTGACATGAAACCTTATGTGGTATTTTTCAGCCATATTGTCGAGACCTGTTGAATTAACTCACGCACTCCCAAACGGCACGGAAAAGGCTAAAACACACATCCAGCACACAGGGACACAACAGGCATGGCTCCTTAAAAGCACACTGTTCCTGGTGAAAAAGCCTCTAATGAGGATAATTTAAAGCAATTTTCCAAAGAAGAGTTGGGTCAGCATTCCTCCACAGTGATGTGAAAGGCTCATTACGAGTTATCGCAATGGAGGAACAACCAGTTATTCAGGGAGCAATTACTCCTTCCTCATAGAGCCAAGCTGAACTGAAGCTGGTGGAGAGGCTGCAGTCAAAATGAGATCAACTCCGGAGCTTTAAGAGGTTGAATGTCTGGAGAAACACAAAGAATGACTCAAGACTTTTGCACATTACAGAGTGTAGAGAACTTAATTAATCACTGCCGACTCATCAGCTTTACCTTTGTTAAAGTAAAAGCTCGTTTTTCCTGACTAAACTTCTCCCACATAATGACGTTTTGCGCCACATTGCAGCTTTTACATTTAAAAACACGCATGTTACGTTTGCGGCCACTAGAGGCCGCTGTGCGACCACAAACCGTCAGCAGCAGCAGTGAAATAAGAAGCAAACCACTGAGTTATTGTTGTGTTTACATGCTCCTCCTGCAAAAGATGAAACATTTTCTACTGCTAATGCTCGTGAGACGACTGTTGCTACATGTTTTATATTTTCACCTGATGATTTGTGATTTTTGGTGACAGTTTGTCCAAAACCTCCGACATCATCGCCTTTCTGACGATGAGAAAGTTACGTGAAGCGAGAATTTCTGTCTGGTTCTGAGTTCTCAAGGTTTTTATTGAGAAGTGAGCTGACCTTCTAGAGGAGGATGTCCAATTTAACTGATTTTTTAAAAATCTGAATTCTAAGAAAAATTAAAAAAAATTATCTGATTAAAGACAGAATTTCATTTTAAAAAATAGAATTCAGAAATTAAAGTCAGAATTCTGAGAGAAAATCTAGATTGTAAGAAAGTTGATAAATTCTAAGAAAAAATCCCTGAGATTAAAGGCAGAACACTGAGGAGAAAAAGATATGAATAGTAAGAAAAAAATACACATTTTTTACATTTTTATACATTTTCTGATTCGTCAAAATCCAAGAAAAATTAAATAGCTTCTGAGATTGAAGTCAAAATTCTGAGAAAACATTAAGAAATTCAGAGTTTTATGCAGAATTCTGAGGGGAAAAAATTGAATTACAAATTTATATATATATATAAATTCTGAGAAGAAATCTGGAAAAAAAAATCAAAATTTAATGCAGAATTCTGAGGGAAAATAAACGATTCTGCTTGGAGTCAGAATTATGTCTGTTTTTCTTCTGAATCTCATCCGAGTCTTTACAGATTCTTTACTTTATAAACTGACTTTATCAAACCCAGTGAAGCTGTTGCCGTCAGTCGGGTTTTGGATGCAGGTCGCTGCTGTTTTGTGTTCCTCGTCATATAAACTCGTCTCCAGATGCTGATCAATCAGACTGATCGATCAGCTCGGCTGCTGAAGAACTCGGCATGTAAAATGAAACGTCTGGCTGCAGAGCCACACTTTGCACTTTATCTGGTTTCACGACGAACTCGTCGTTCCTGAAACACATTCCAAGACTCCAGTCTTTATAATCACATCACAGAGATGCAATTAAATCATTTCAACATTTTTTAATTATTAGTTTTGTTTGTATTAATTATGTCTACAGTCAGGCTGAGATAATCATTGCCAAGAAATGCACAGAAGATTTTTCTTTTTTAGGAAATGATGACAACGATGTTTTTCTGCATAACCAACATAAAAGAGAAAACATGAAACTATTTATTCTGGAAAACTTTTATTTCCAGAATAAAAGGTTTGGAAAGTGAAAATTTTGCAAATTAATAACCGTAAGTATTAAACTGTGTTTGAATTACAGATAATGAGATTTGTGTCGTTTCTCCTCAGCTGCCAAATGTCAGTTTTATTTTTATCTAAGTGCTTTAAGAGACTAGATATGAAAAAACAAGGAGCAAATTTCTGCCAAAACACTCAGGAAATTTTTAGATTAATCTCAGGTTTTCTTGAGAAAGTTTAAGTTAGAAAAGTGGGGGAAAAAAATGCAAGAAAAATCTTCAAAATTTAGATTTTTTTCCCCCAAAAAAATTTCCAGGAAATTTGCTAGAACTCAGAAATTGTATTGAAAAAAACTGGAAATGTATTGATTTGAAAAGTTGAAAAATTGCTAGGAAACCTTTAGATTAAGGTTAGAATGCTTCTTACATTTTCTGAAGTACAAAAAAAAAGAAAAAAAAAAAAAACTTGTGAAATTTCTGAGATGCATCTAAAATCTTTTTAACTTTTCAAACTCAGAAATTTCCAAGCTTGTTCTATAATTTTTTAAGCTGAATTTCCAAATAAATTTTTTTGCTTTTTGTTCAAACTTTTGATTTCTGGAGCCAAGAAATGTTGTTGTTTTATAAAGAAAATTTCAGTTTTTATTTTCAGAAATAAACTCTCTTTTTCTAACCATGGGGGCCCCATGACACACTATCAGAAAATGCCGCTAGCGCCCCCTGCAGTCAGAGAAGATGAAGGGTGACAGAGTTTGGTGCTGTACTGGAGTTGCTCGAACAGAAGAAACAGAAAAGTAACGTCTTAAGATCCTCCAAACTTCAGATTTTTTGTTATTTCACGCGACAGTTTATCCGTAAAGGAGAAAGAGAGAATTCATGTTTGATAAAAATTCAGCCCAGACGTCCGACTTCCTAGCAGAAGCTTAAAACAAGGTCAGTTTCCAGGATAAATGCTGCGTTTTAAATTATGCACAGCTCAAAATCACCTGGAGCAGCATCAGCCTCCGTTGACTCACCGCCTGCCTGTTGTGCAACAGCAGACGGTTCATCCTCATTTCATAAATATATCAGTATTTTGTAAAGAGATTTCTCTGAATGCAGCCAAAAAGGTTTCACTTATACTGAGTGATAATTTATCGTTATAGAAAATAAATGAATGTAGTTAAAGAACGAAGTATTTTTAAAATTTGAATTGTATAAAGGAAAATATTCCGTTAACTTCCACATGTTTACATTTGCACTGTTACCAATAATCTGCTTTTATATTTAATTCACATTATTTATATATATTTGTAAGGTTATTTTACATTTCATACAGAAACAGGTTTTCATTGTTTCTGCAGTGAAAATGACAATCATTGAAGAGTTTGTCCAGTTTCATTTGCATCAGGGAGTTTTGGTTTGTTTGTTTTTGTTGTTAAAGTCTTTAATCTGCAGAAAACAGCAGAATATCAAAACATTCAATATCCTAATTTTATAAGAAATGGTTGGTGATCCAAGTCAGAAACTGAACTAAAACATTAAAGTGATTCAGTATCTGAACTAAAACAAACCATCTTCCTGGTGAGCATCAAACTCACTAAAATCCACTTTCATTGGATGAGAAACTAAAAATTTACATCTCAGATTAATATTAAATCCAGCTTTTGGATTTATTCTCCATTCAGTCACTTTTAAATGTTCAGTGCATTTGAAAAACTGGAAGAAAAACAAACAAAAAAACGAGCTCAAATATCACATTATTCCACAGTGAAGTTACCATATTTTATTTCTTTAAGTGCCATTCATGCATATTGGGGAAAGGGGAGGATGGGTCGGGGCGGGCGGTCGGGCGTTGGTATCGACAATTTTCTAATAACACTTGAGTTATTTTACAGCACTAAACGAATACAAAGAGTAGCTGTGTCACCTCATCGGACAACAAAAGTAATAAACCGTGCAGTAAACAAACAAACGAACGAACAGGGAGACGGAAACAAAAGAGAAAGAAGTGACAAAGACAAAATAAAAACAAAAACTACAAAATAAAAACACAAACCAAATATATACTTTCAACACTGAAAACACTGAATGTAGAACCATAGGTACAGGTAAAAGGTAGTGTCACACAAAAAGCCAACGCATTTTCATCACATATATACAATATAGATATATACATACTGTCACCCTCTGATAGGACAATAACAAAATATTCTTTTCCCGCCTCTCTCTTATGAATCCCCCCCCCAGGAGAAAAAAGGGATGATTGAAAAGACACATTATGTACAAGCACAACACACCAGCACTGAATAAAACAGGCCCCAATCAGCAGTAGATGTTGGCAGTTCTCTCCAATGTTGTAACAAGGTTTATTTATTTTTTTATTGTTTTTTTTTTCTCCCCAATAATAATAATAATAATAACAATAATAATAATAATAATCTCTCTGGCAGGTACATGTCCAGCTGTATTAAAAAAAACAAAACAGGAAGAAGAAAAGTAAAAACTTCCACAAGAACGCACACAAACGGACAAAATGTAAAAACTGGGATCGTCGTTTCTTCACCTTTTCCCTTTTTTTTTTTTTTTGTTTTTTTTCTTTCCCCTTTCATCCAATCGTCTCCCGTCGGCGGATGAGTTCGTGCAAAAGTCCGTTTTCTCAGTCTTCGCCTGGAAGAGCTGAAAGGCGTCGCCGTGACCCCGTGCCGACCTCCCAGAAGATTCACGACTCGGTTCCGAGAAATTAGTTTGATAGAAACGCAAAACATGAGCGAGAGAGGAGCGGAGGCGAACACACGAGACTGGCAGGAGGTTAAAAAAAAAAAAAAAAAACGTTAAGAAATGGCAGTTTTATAAGCTTAAATCAGAGAACTTGGATTTTCTTCTGCACAGTGCAGCTTCTGGGTGTTCAAGATCTACGATCCACAGTATAAACCAGGCAAAAAAAATCTACAGAGTTTGGTTCTGTAAAGTACAACTGAACTACAAAAATAAAATAAAATGTTTCAATCTCAAAGTGCCTCATTTTCACAACATTTTGTGATATTTTAAAAATAATGAGAAAAAAAAAAAATAAAAATCAATGATTGTCGTTTTAATGTGAAGTCAAACAGCACAGCAACACCAGGAGACAAAAACCCGTTAAATAAAATAAACTAGTTCAGGTTAACGAAATCTGATGTCGGGTTAGAATAAAGACTGGAAACAAACTCAGGGTGAAAAGATTGAGCTCCAGACATTAAAACAGTTTCATGGATTTAAACCGATTTAGTGATAAATTAATTTACTGAGAGGAAACCAGGAGACGCACCGATCGACAGCCACAGATCGAAACCGATCGACTTTATCAAAATATTAAATATTCAGTTCCGCTGAATATTTGCTTCACAACAACTGAATGAAAATAATGATCACTGCAGGTTGAGGTTGGCACATTTGTAAATGTGCCATTTATTGAAATCTGATATGAAAATAATCCCCTCCACTTTATAAAATTTAATTTATCACCAAACATGAACCAGGTTTGTTTCATATATTTATTCTCGGTCCTTTAAACCGAGAATAAACCTAATCAGATTAAGTCTTGCAGGTTTATTTAGGGGCGCACCGACTGCAGTTTTTAGGCTGATCGTAGATTACCGATCTTTAAAAAAAAAAAAAAAATCGATCCCGATTTTCGCCGATACCGATTTATTTTGTCTGAAATGTTGCTGGACAGAGGAAAAAATTGGAAGAGCTGGTAAAGTGCGGCGAAATCGGCTCCGATAAATCAGCGCACCTCTAATCGGCGCACCTCTAATCGGCGCACCTCTAATCTGGACATCAGTTTTCAGTCTTTATGCTAATCTCGGCTGTCCGGTTTGTTAATCTCTCAACTCCCAGCCTGAATAGAATCCCAGAAACATTGTGCTACTCCTTCGAGAACAGAGACACAGTGTTGCAGCTGGACAGCACCAGAACCGTAAAACCCGACGCAGCCCAGGAAAGCGGCCAATCAGAGCGGCCGCTGCGGGATAAAACGGGATCGGCTTTGCATCTGGAAGCCAAGTAAACAAAAGGTACTCATGTGCAAAGGGCTCATCTTCCTCTAACCATAGTGTCTCTTTAGGCCAGCAGCGGTCTGAGCAGGGAGCCGGTTCTGGAGAACCTTCGGGTCGCTCCACTGCTCTGTGCTTGAGAAAACCTCCTGGGTCTGCCTGCGCGAGCCGCCTGCGCCTCCTTCGCCGTGTGCTTCATGCTCACACAGAGCAGAGGTGAGTGCAGCCAACAATCAGAGCCCTAAAATTTAAACAATTTAAAAAGAAACAACAACAAACGCCTCATCTGTTCCACCGACGTCACTCTGCAGGAAGCACCAACAGTCTCTAATGTTCACAAACAGGTTCTTTGTTATTGATCATTAGGGCTGAAACTAAATATTATTTCAGTAATCAATTGTTCTATTGAATACGTCCCAAAAAAATCATGCAATTCCTTTTTAAATGAGAAAATAAACATTTCTATTGCTTAAAAAGCAATAATAGCATCATAACTGAATCGTTTGCATCAAAGTTTAATATTTTTAATATTTAATAATATTAAAATATTAATATTGTGAAAAACTCAGCCCTGTCTATAATCAACGTCTGCCTATTATTTTTGGATTAACCGAATAATAATTGGTGTTTAATCTGAGTTTTTACTTGATTTGAACCAGATTAAGCTAAATCTACCTCTTATGGAGAATATATTTATAAAAAAAGAATTTTTTTTATCTTAAATGCAAAATGTATTTTTAAAGCAGTTTTGGCTTAATTACTGCTTTGCCTTCTGTGTACTCCCGTTAATGATCAATCGATTACTAAGTTAGTTAATTATTTCAAGAACTGAGTCATGATTAATCAGATTAAGCCCTATTGATCATTAAATAAAATCTCACTGAAGTTTCTTTTCCCTGAATGAAACGTTAATCATTTTTCTCTCTTTATGTTTTCTTGCAGATGTTGGTCTATTTATTGATTAATATATTTATTATTTGAGGTGCAGATTCAGACGTTTCTGTGGCTGAATAACTGAGATGCTAATGGAGGTTCAGACTGATCTTTATTATTAATATATTTAAATTTAAATTTCTTAATCTGTGACCCGAGTCCAAATTTTGTACCACAAACAAGCAGAAGTAGTAAAAAAAAAAAAATCCTTGAATCTTCATCCAAATAAAACTTAATTTGTATATATTGTGATTCTTGCAGATTATCTCATTGTTTTTGAGTGGTTGCATCTTATTTAGTGAACAATAGAGACTAAAACAGTTTGAGTTTTGTTGAGTTTCTAAAGGTGCTACAGTTTCTGTTACGAATCTAAACAACTCTAAACTTCACAAGACGCAGAATCAATCCAAAGATCTGTTTTCACACTCCTGATTTTATCTTCTCGATATCAAAATTCATTCATCTTTAAGTGTTTAAGAGCAAAACAACTAGTCTCTGTTCTGCCGTGACACACAGAGAGCCGAACTCAGCACCCTGTGGGATCCCTCTCCGGCTCAACTCCTGGTTTAAAAGAACATAAAACAAAATCAAACCAGTGGGGATAAAAACAAATAAAACAAAAACACACCCTGTTCAGATTTTAAACATTTGTAAACCTGTTTTCCCCAGAAGTGACCAACGAGCACCATCACGTTACTCACAGAGACAGACGGCCTGTGTTTTCTTACAAAAATTAAAACAAAGAGACAAAAAATAAGCAGAGGGGAGAGAAAGTTGGAGGGAGAGAACTTCATCTTAGAGGCAGCTGAGGCCTATGTCGACACGAGAAGAATTACAAGCTGAACACGTCGCTCAAATCACATGACAGTTAAGGAGCAGAGGGGTCAGGGGTCGGGTGGGGGCGGGGGGTGTGGCAGGAAGAGGATGGTCTGGGTAAGAGGAGGGGGCCGACTGAGGAGGTTCACTGTCAATGAGCTCCACTCGTCTCCAGACGAGAACAGGTCTGGCTAAACATGATTGTCTTCAAAGTAACAACATTTTCTGGTTATGGTTCGCCGTGCGGACAATTGTCAGGATTCTGAAGTCTGTGGGGTTTTTCGCCGTGTCAAACGTTCCTCTGCATCACACAACCTGCGGCCTCGTCGGCTCAGCCTGGCCTCCTCCGGGTTTCGCCCCCCCCCCTCCTCCGCCGGCTTGGACTTGCTTTAACGGGGAAGTGGAGCGGCTAGACGATGGAGTCCCAGTCGAAATCGTCCTGGATGTCGTCGGCTTGCATGCGATGCATCTGGAAGGTCCTGGAAGGTATCATGTGCTGCTGGTTCATCTGTGCATGGTGTCCTGAAGGAAACAAGCGTCAAACATGGCAGATTGTTGTTGTTTCACTTTAAGAAGCCAAAGGTTTTGAGTTAGTTTGAGGTTCTCCAGGGTTCTGATATTTTATATTTGCCTGTTTTTCACTCATTTTCTACAGAGGGATTTTCAGTGGACTCTACTGCGCATGTCGCCTTCAGAACAGGCAAGAACACATTATTATAATTATTTAAACTATTTACAATAAGGCTAATAAAATAATTTACAACTAGCAACCAGTGCAGTTGTCTCTATCTGGTGAAACCCCGGTATGCAGCCTTGCAGCGTCTGCAGTTGTCATAGGTTTTATTTTCATGGTCTCTGTTCCTCACATCCGCTTCAATCTGCTGCAGTTTTAGTTTCTGAAGGCTGAGTTTATTTAGATGGATGCAGCTACATCTTCATTTCTCTCTAATTGTGACCAAACTAGGAAGAAATTATTTTATTTGTCCTCTGCACTCAAAATATCCGTTATTTCTTTTTTATAAAAATGTACATTTCTTAATTGTTTTCTTATTTGTTGGTTGTTGCGATAAACCACTGTAATACGCCAACAACATGCCAGCTAATGATAAAACGGCAAGTGCAGGTAACCATGGAAACCAGAGAGAAGCTCTTTCTGCAGTCGAGTTGCGCGCGCATCCGCTGCATTTACAAACAAATCATTCTTCTACAAACACACCGACATGGGAATCGAGAACCGGTTCTCAGTAGTTCAGTTCCTTGGAATCTATTCAACTCATCGGTTAACGAGCGACGTATTCGCGTGACGACGACGTGTCGCTCGTGCTCCGTATTTCGCTTAAGAAAATATCCAAGATGGCGTCGCAGCAGGAGCAGCATGTTCAGGTCTTTAATCACAATAAAAGGAAGAAATAAATCCAACATCCTCAGACGGTTGACCACACAGCATGTAACCGATTTGTACAAATGTTAAGTGTTGACATGTTGCTTGGCAACAGTGGTGACTCTGGAGGGGGGCGGAGCTTTGAGCGCAGCATCTCCAAGGAAACGTTAAACTACTTATTGCATTAATGTCATGAATAATCTTCATCTCATTAACATTTGCAGCCACATTAGATAAATTTGAATATATCTTCCGATGAGGCTCATTTATTATTTTAAAAGCATAAAAACTGTTGATCTTAAAAATGTTTATTTGACAGAGGGATTATTTTTGCTCAAGTTGGTTTTAATTTAGTTTGAATCAAATATAACATGGTGCAAATCTTGAATTAAAGAGTCTATTTTCTAACTCAACGAGAATCGATAAGGAATAAAATCTAAACCTGATTGACTGGCTCAGCCTCACAGTGGAGATTCAGCTCTCAGTTTTACCAGTGAAACATTTTGTGTGTTTGTAGATCTTTTTGAAATTCTGAACTGTTCTGGTTTGTGAAAAACCCAAAATCCAAACGCCTCATTGAGGTCTGACGCAGTTAAAAAGTGAAGAGGGAACGATTTCTCAGCAGGGTATTTACGGGGCGACGTCGCTACCTGTCATTGTGGGTCCCGTGTTGCTCATGGGGGGCATGTGGGGGTATCCGGGGGGACCCATCATGGGGGGCATACTCTGTCTTGTGTCCATGTAGAGGTTTCCTGATGATCAAATTCAACACAATCAGAAGCATTCTCTGACATCCAGCAATACTGAATCTGTAACGTCGTACTTTAACAAAAAAACAACACAATGTCAACATAAAACAGTATGGATAGTTCACTGTTCACTTGAGGCTCCGTCTTTTTCTCCTACTACTCTTCATTCTAACATTATTTGGTGGTATTAATGTGGTGTTTCTTCTTTGAAACGTAGAACCAGATCAGTGATTCTGCATTTAGTCTCTTTCTTCTTGCTACCAATATAAATGTGACCCATTTGTCCTGTAAAGTGCCTTGCGATGACGTTTGTGATTATTTCACGCTATTAATTAATCTACACAGACACTCCAAATAAATCACTTTTTAAAACATAAACGATTTCAACCTCCTGCAGGCGTACAGACCTGTGTTGAGGTGCTGGCCGGGTTTGTTGGTGTGCATGGCGCCGTGACACACAGGACTCTGTACCGCCCCCTGCTGCTGAATGACGCCGGTGCGAGCAAAGAACTGGTTGATGGACGAGCAGAGGTCCGCGATCTGGGTGGGTTCAAGGCACCAATTGTTCAGCTCAGCCTGTCTCATGCTTTCTCTTAAACCTTTGGAGACAAACGCAACATTTTGGGAGGTTAATGAAAACTGGAACAGTTGGGTTTCCAAAGAATGTAAATGTAGCAAACGAACAACATGTCTGCAGCATATATTCATCATATCAGCAACCTTCAGTGGGTGATATTTAAAAAACATCCTACCTTGCATTCTTTGACTCTTAATTGGATAAACTGACCTGCTGAGCTGGGTGTTTTGGTAATTAAACTTGAAGGCGGTGTTATTTAATTGAAGAGCTCAGTTTAATTAAAGTTGTAATCAACTCTGGAGTGCCGACACATCAGCACTCAATCAAAGGCTGGAGCAGAGCTGTACATCCAGCCTCTGCTTTTAACATCAGAGGAAATTAATCTGGAGTCCAGATCACTCTCAGGTGAGTCTCACTGTGTGGATTCGTCACCGATTTATTTCTAATGTTTGTTTTGACTTGAAGCAAACAAAAAAAACCCAAACCAAAATTCATGATACAGGACTGAGATGGATTATTAATGTGGAAATGTTATGAGGACACAATCACCCTGAGATGAACTCAGAAAGTGAAGCATTACAGAGAGGAAGATGTGACGAAGATGACCTAAAGGTCGCTATGAAAACCTCCGTGGCACGCCGCATTGATGCAGTAAGTCAAGCTAAATGTTGCTATGTTGGAATAGATCTGCTACGTTTGTTCTGATTTGATTGTGATTTTATATTTTCATAACTTTTCTGTCTGTTCATCAGTTATTTCTTGTGTAAATGTCTTAATTTGTTCTATTTTTTTGCTTTGCGTGGTGTTTTGTTTTTTCTGCTTACTTGTCTTAGGACAAAGAAAGTAGCTATTATGCTAATTCCTGCATATCTACTCTACCATGAATTGTGGTAAAGTTGATTAATGTCAACTGTTTTAATTAAAAAAATGTAATCTTTTGCTAATTTTTTTTGACATCGCTTTTTTTGGGACAATTATTCCCCTTAATCTTATTCCCTTTAATCTCACTTTTGAAAAGTTGTTAAGCCATGGCAATAAGATGATTTCTGTTATTTTTTTAAACAACTCGGAGCAACTGATTAGCATTTCAAAGCTCAAATGAGCTCAACCCCATCGCTCTGTTTTCCATCCATACAGCCAGACAGATTTACAGAGGAACAGCAAAAGCAAATGAGGTGGGTTAGCAGTCTTTGCCTAGAGCTGATGATGATTCTGTCACTGGATGTTGAGGTGTTAACATTCTGTGTCATCGTGAGAATGACAGCAACTGTCTTCAGTCAGAGGTGTCGTCAGGAATGTTCCAGACTGACTGCTTCTGGAGAATGAAGATACTTCGATGATATGAGTGAATGAAAAGGTCTTCACCAAGTAATGGGTGCTTTTTCAGAAAGCTGACATTTCTGTATTAAAATAACTTGTTTTTTCTTTTTCCTCCTGTAATTTTCTGATAAGGTGAATTTTGGGTTTTATTTTATTTTGTGAAAAACAAAATAAACCATTAAAAACTATTGAGGTGAGTTACAAACTATAACAAATTTCACTTTTTAAATCAAAGTAGTTGGACATTGAGTAAATCTTTATCCTAATCATTTTCAAATTAATGGAATTAAAATCAAAAACTATTTTTATACTATTCAGATTTTTTTAAACTGGATGACAAAAGTCTTCAGTCTGGTGTTTTGGTCTCAACTAGACTTCATAATTCATTGTTTTATTGTTTCTCTTGTTTTGTTTATTTATTTTGACTATTTAAAATATTATTATTGATTTGACAATGTACTCTTGCACTACTATGGCATTATCATTATATTACTTCAAAACTGTGTCAAAACAACAACATTAATGTTTATCCCAACAATTTATGGGACAATTTATCACCCAGCAAAATTTGCTATAGTGACAGTCCTATTATGAATAATAAATTCCTGAGTGCGGGGAGAAATATAAACTAATGGTGCAGGGTTTATTAGTGCAACGGACCTTGGAAAGGAGAAAGGTCGACATCAGCCCAGTTATAGCTGCTGGCAATACGACAGCTTTCTTTCAGAGCATCCAGATTCGGGTACCACTCGGACCGTAAACCTGCAACACAAACACCCAGAACATCATATCTGTAACTCTAAGAAGGGCATAAAATTAAGAAGTCATAAAATCTAATTCAAATCTGGAGGAATTACTGGTTTGCTGGCAACAAGCTGCTGAATAATAACCGTTTTATTATTTTATTTTAACAGACTGTATGGTCACATTAGGCATTTTCACTGCAGTCACGTTTTTGCATTTGTGCTTGCAGTAATCTGGAGCCAAACGAAAGAGGAGACATCGACTAATCTGACGGTCGAACAGTTCCTGGAAGTGGCCACTAGGAGGAGCCAGTGTCTCTATAAATCCTGCTGAAGTCAGGGCTTCAGCATGGCTTTGTTCTCCACACCAAAGGTAATAAATTAAAAGATAATTTACTGTTTAAGAAATTAAATTGTTTTCTTTGAGCTCTCTGGCGAAACAGGAAGGATCACCTCCAAACACCATCATGATTGCACCTGAGCGTCTTCATCCATCCATGTGATAAATTCAGACAAAGGGAAAAACAAAAGCAGACGCCAGTCCAGCAGAAAGAGACGGAGCGTCTCACCTGTGTTGCAGGTCATCTGTTGCGGGTGGGAGAGGCTCTGGTGCTGCTGTCCGTGTTGGGAGGGGTGCTGGTTGTGCTGCGTGTGCTGGGCCGGGTGCTGTGTGTGCTGCTGCTGCTGCTGCGGGTGCTGGCCGTGGGCCGGGTGCTGGCCGTGCTGGGAGTGCGCGGCGTGCTGCGGGTGCTGGCCGTGTTGGTGGTGCTGCGAGAGGTGCTGGGCGTGGGGCGATCCGTGGCCGGGGTGGGACAGGGGAACCTGGCCGCTGTTGGCGGGGTGGTTGTTGTGGTGGTTGTTGGGCTGGTTGTTTGACAGGCTGTTCTGAGTGTTGATGGTGCCACTAGGGGAGTGCTGATAGGAGCAGGAGGTGTGGGTCTGCTGGGAGTTATCCGACGGCATGCCCATCAGACCTGAAATACACACACACACACACACACACACACACCGAGCTCTGAGGACATGCAAACTATCAGAGATTCAGGCAACATTACCGTTGAGACGTTACCGCCACAAACCTCAATGTACTTTACTGGAACTTCAAACAATAGACCGATATAAAGTAGAGAATCATGTGAAAGTGGTTAAAAATAAATCTAAAAATCAGAGGGATTCCACAATGGCTCCTAATAACTTTGGCTGAAGATTAAAACCAACTGATACTTTTAAATACAGACATAAAAACAGCTTCAGCTTTCAGCAGTTTTACAGTATTTTCTGTGAAAGATTTAATTCAATTTCCACAACAGAATGACATTAAAATGATCAATTCTTATAACTTGTAATTAGGTTGAAAACAATGTGCTTTTCTTTTGCCAATGAAAGAGTTACATCCATCTCTTTTAGCTAGAAATGTTTCTTTTTCTGTGTATGAAAACCTAAAAATAGGAATAAAATGGTGGTTCTATAAAAATAAATTTCCCATAGTGAATAGAAAATTTGACATTTTTTAATTAAACATTTAAAAATGTCTCATCACAATGTCATGTAAGACTTGTGGCTCAAAATGAGTTTCATTTACCTGGACGGGGGGGAAAAACGGGTCTTTCAATAAAAGTTGCAGACCCCTCAGATAACTGTTTCAAATAAGTTAATATCAATAATTGATGAGTTTTTTTGTTTAAATATATAAAATAGTGCTAAACTAGTAACTTGACCTTTCCTGTTTTATCCACATGTTCCTCTAGAGATGTACTAATTTTCCCCTTTCACTCCACACAATTGTTTTATTTCTAAGCAGTTATAAGGCACCAAACTGCTGCGCCAGTTACTCAACAGGTTGCTAGGTAACCAAAGAGTGACTGAGTGAGTTGATTCCACTAATCTTCCTTAACTGTGTATATGTATATATATATATATATATATATATATGGCGAACCAACCAGACAGTGTCGTAGTGGATAAACAACAGAGGAAAGCCGTTGTGGTAGATGTAGCAATACCAAGCGATTGCAACATCAGGAAAAAGGAGCACGAGAAACTAGAGAAATATCAGGGCCTCAGGGAGGAACTGGAGAGGGCCTGGAAGGTGAAGACCACAGTGGTGCCTGTGGTCATCGGGGCCCTCGGGGCAGTCACCCCCAAACTGGATCAATGGCTACAACAGATCCCAGGAACAACATCAGACATCTCAGTCCAGAAATGTGCAGTCCTTGGCACAGCCAAGATACTGCGCAGGACCCTCAAGCTCCCAGGCCTCTGGTAGAGGACCCGAGCTCAGAGGATAAGAACCACCCGCGGTGGGTGAGAAGGGAATTTATTTATTTATTTTTTTTTTTATATATATATTTATTGCCTAGCCTTATTTTGTTTACATATGTAGTCTGTCCCCTTTACTCTGATGCCTCTGAATAAAATCCAGTGTTACCACTGCCTCCAGAGATTGCCTAATTAAGTTTATTTCAAAGTGAAGGGCCAATAGGGGGCGCTAGGGGGCCTCAGGAAGTTGGAGGTAAAATAAAAAATATAATAATGAATCAATATAATTTGAATTTGAATTATTTTCATCATATAAAATAATGTTATTTAATTATTATTATAAAATCAGAACACCAAACAGCAGTCTGTAGATAAAAAAAATAATCAGTTACAGACAAACCGTACCATTTTTGGCAGTAACTGCACTAAAAACCAGCTGTTAATTTTCTCCGGCTTCATGTTTTTTCACCATTTTGTGATAAAATCCCAGTAAGAAACACTGAAAATTGTGGTTTTGATGTGATAAAATGTGGAAAAGTTTCAAAGGTGTGAATACTTTTGTTAGGCTTTGTAATTGCAAACAATACATTTGAATGCAGACATGACAAGTGGATAGTAATGTAGTTAGGATCTCTCTCACCGTTTCAAACTCTGAGCAGTAAGGGTTTGAATCCCTCATAAAATTATCATCAATGCAAATTCAGTTTATGCTAGATTTTAATCTCTGGTTATTTCATAAAAAGTAATCAACTCAGTGAATATCTGAAAATAACAGATCCTGGAAGCATGTCAGGGTTTTTAATGGAGAGCTGCTGCAGGAGCATCAACGTTTGAGAAAGACCAGTTGCCATTTTGTTGCGTCAGTGAATGACTCAGCTTCGGTTTTTGGACATTTCACAAGCTGGAGCTGCTGCTTTCTTTCCTCCTCAGAGTCCTGTATCATCTCTGACTATCTGGTTGTGCAGCTCTTTAAGCAGAACGAACATCTGCGCAGCCCGTTGCAATCATCTGAGCGGTGGGAGGGGCCCTTAAGAGGCCCCGTCCTTCACAGTTTTGGCACCGCAAACCCATTCCACTGTAGTGCTTTCAGAGCCGACTCCGGGCCCCGCACCTCCACAATCGCCGCAGGGGTGACAAAGGTGCATCTCTTATCGGTACAGAAAGCCCATTGTCCAACCAGGGAAATACAGAAAGCAATTAACGCAGCACCGGAATAATAATGCGAGCTCATTACCTATTATCAAAGCCAGTGAATTAGCTCACTGTCCACAGCGGCAGAGAGTGAAATCCTCCAAGCTCGATTATTTACGCTCTTTAATTGCAGGAGCTTGTCTGAAATAAATTTCACTTTTATGCATGAAAAAAGAAAAAAAAAGGTAACAGTTTTTAACTAAGAAAACACAGATGATAGATTAAAGCAGATTCTCATTAGCATAAAATGCATTTGATTTGTGAAAGTGGGTTATCCACAGAAAGCTCAGTCTGCTTTCCTCCTGACTCGCTTGTCAAGTGCTCCATGTTCATCAGTCAATCAGATTATACACAAAACTGCTTTTTCTTCTGCAGGGATTCTGATTTTTTTCTTTGCCTTGTTATGCATTAAAAAGATTAAAAAAATAAAAAAAATCCCATCAATGTAACTAGGAGTTTTTGAGCTGCTGATAAGCTCTTCCCCTCTGTTTGAAGCGCGACTGGGCGCTTTTAACTTTCATGTAAGGGTGAAAATAAAAAGTAAAGAATTAACAATAAAAAGTGCAGTCATTTCCCTTTATGTCCTGCAATAAAATATTTAAAGCATGAACTCTCAGACTCCAGCTTTAAATAAATAGATAAGTCTTAGCATTTCCCTGGCAAGAGCTTTAAAGTCCTCTGTAAAGGTTTGGATTAAAGCCAAGAGAGCCGAGCTGAATACCTGCACACTTAGAGTAAACCTCATTAGTTCCTAAAGACTCTCTATAGCCCCAGCTGTTAAGAACAAGCCCGCATTAGGAAAATCGCTTCTAGGGTCTTCGGCTCGCTGATAGATTTCCCCCCAGCGCCTTCAAGAGGCCGCTCACCTTGCTGGCTGAAGGACTGCTCAAAGACAGACTTGTAAAGGCTGCGGAAGGAGGCACTGAGATCTTCGAAGTCTGAGAACGGGAGCTGCTTTTCCCTGTCTGGCATGCTGTACTGGGACTGGGGGGGCTGCTGCAGGCTCATCGACTGGGACACGGGCTCCGGATGACTGGTCACCTGGGGAGATGGAGGGAGACAAGGGAGAAGCTGAGTTTAATGTTTTACATGTGAAAGGAACTACTGCTGGAAAGATGTTTAAGCAGACATAAATTACATGTAAAAAAAGTAGAGCATGATATGTATTCAGCCGCCTGTAGCTGTTGTGCGAAGGCTTCAGAGGTTTGTTAGTGAAGATTTGTGAAAAACAGTGTCATGATAAACAGCACACAGGAAAAGAAATCCGGCTGTGGAGAAAATTTAGAGCGAGGTGAGGTTATAAAGCAATATCCCAACCTATAAAAAACATTTCACGCATTGCTGTTCAATTCATCATCTAGAAAAAAACCCACAAAGTCAACGTGAGCTGACCGGCCAGACAGGGAGCGTTAATTGGAGAAGCAGCACAGCAGCAGGAGCTGCAGAGATCAACAACTCAGTTGGATTATTTAATAACGTTTAGTTATGCACTTCATGAATCTGTCTTTATCTTAGGCCAACCTTGACACCAGGCTGGTTTGGCTCGTTTAATCAAACTCTAGTGATTGGTCTAGAAAGTCTGGTTCGACTGGGGAGGTGTGAATGCGCAATTGAACTCTGAAGTGGACCAAAGAAGCAAACTCTGGTCCGACTAAAAACCTAGGTCTCAGTTGAGTTAAATTGAACTCTGGAGCGATTTAAATGCATGTTTGAATGCCAAACGGACCAGAAACCGTTACAAAACAGGAAGTGGATTGTAGCGCAGGTAATTGAGGGTAAATACAATCAGAACAAATGCATGTGTCAGGCACTAGAGGGAGAAATGGCCCCAAGAAAAATCCTATAACCACTAAAATCTGATGCCACTTTGTGTTTACAGTTTGTGAAGAAGGAAGTTGTGCTCAATCTCGTCTTCTGAGGTTTTTGTGTCATTTCCTTCTTGGTGCATCGCCACTACAGGTCAGGAGGTTAAAAGGTTTTTCGGATTGTTTGACATAACGAGTGTGTAAGTGTAAATGGAGTGTGTAAGTGAATCTCTCCAGCTGAAAATGGTGAGATTCACTTACACACAAAAATGTTGCAATTTTGGTCAAAGAGATGCAAGAAGAAATCCAAAATAAGCCAAAAGTAAAGGTAAAGTTTTGGTCTCGTCTGCACATTATGAATAGATCGTCACCACTTTGAAACACGGGGGTGGCAGCATCATGTTGTGGGGAAGTCGCTCTTCAGCAAGGACAGGAAAGTTGATCAGAGTTGATGGATTTTTGTTTGCTTCCTGCACAGTGAGTGCAGCGGTTCGAATCCGCTTCCTCCTGAAGTCCAGAAATATTCACATATTTCTATAAATTGCCCCAAAGTCAGAATGTTGTACAAATAAGTTTCCTTTTGTTGCGTTGTTGGAATAATTTTTGGAAGGCACTGCAGCTGCCATAGTGCAACAGAAACGGAAAAAACAACCTGTGTAATATTTTATGTAAATCAGTGATAAAACTCAATAATAGCTCCATTCTGTGAAGCTGCGACTATCATGTTTCAGCGTGAAGATGTGTCCCTCATGCAACATAAAGAACAAATTACGTGCACCATAACAATGCAGGTCAGTGCTTACCGCCTTGGCTCACACAGCATTAAGAGAGCAACTCGAACGGACATAAAGCCAATACTCTGGTGGCCGAGCAAAATGTATTTAAAACAAAATCAATAGCAATACCTTGAACAAATAAGCAGCCATTTTATCCATGTATTTGTGTGGGCAGTCAATGTAACACACCGCCTCTGGGTGTGAGACAGAAGCACTGTTCCCTCCAGCTAAGGGCTTGTCTGAGAGATTCTCCGCAGCAAGGGCAGCAACGCAGACACAGTCCTATTTCACACAGCAGAAACCTGACCTGCGTCCACTGTGGGCTCGCTTTACAAGAGAGGTCGTGTTCAATTTTTGATCCTAACATCTTCCTCTTCTAAAATGTGGACAGGCTGCTGAAATGTGTGGCTCGCAAACTGGCTTGGAGAAGAGTGAAGAGGTGATAATAAAGCCAGAGTGTTTACTGAGAGCTGCCGCTTAGTCTGGGAGAGAAAAAGAGAAAGAGAAAGCAGGAGCGGGCGAGCGAGCGAGCGAGCGTGAGCGTGAGCGCATCCATCAGGCTGAGCCGATCGATGCTCGGCGCCTGGAGCGGGGAGCACTCCAGGATGCAAGGAGGACCACACCAAAGAGGGGGCATCTCTGGTGGGAGGACATCAGAGGGAGAGCTTCTCTTTGTCTGGCTTCCAGGAGCGAGCTCAGTTTTCTTTGTTTCTCTTAACCCCGTTCCTGATGTTGTACTCTCGCTCATGTCCACCCTGAACCTCGGTCTATTGCTGTCTGCAGCTGGCTCCTCTGAACAAAACCTCCTGGGGCTTTCCCATCAACTCTCATACAGGATGCAGACCGCTTTGTACGACTCACAGGGTTTCGTTTTTATTCCTTTTTGTGACCGTGGCTCTCCAGCAGATAAAAACTATTGATCAAAATGTACAATTTACTACTCTGAACTAAAAAAAAAATGCTACAGTGCAAAAGTTTTAAAGCACCTTTAATTAATTTACACTCTGTTTTCTTGCTATTGATCAATATTCCTTCAGGATTTCTGTGGGGTTTTGGATTTTATCTGCTTTATTGCAATTTTTTATTTTTTTTTTGCACAGTTACAGAAGTGGAACTGGCAACGACAGGCCAAAGGTTCCAGTTCAAGTTCGACTGAGAAACTTAAAACTTTGCTGAATTTTATAAGCCGCAAAGAAATTTTAAGACTCATCTTTAACTTCGTGCATTGGCCTTCTTCTATTTCCCCAGCAGAAACAAATTATTAATCAAACAGGATTCTCATCAGATTTCTTGGAGTCAATCACTATCTGCCGAAACCAAAATGGGCTGAAAACAAGCAAAGCAAATATTTAAAACCTCAGACTTATTTTGCGTGATGATTTGCAGGTTCCTGAAGACGGGTCTTAGCTTCTAGAAAACCTAATGAGAAAAATATACACTAATTTAAGTTATATTAAATGGCAATTAGCAGTGATTTATTTTAAATTGTTCTGAGCTACAGAAAAATGACTGACCACCAAAACAGGTCAGACCAGAATTTTCTGAGATTTATTTTGCTACTTCCGTCAGCTCTACTTTGATTCTTATTTCTGTCCTTGATAGGTTTTTTTTTTACTGAAGTCTGTTGTCTTCTGAGAATAAAGACTGTTGGTTCGCTCTTTGATTCAGGACTAAAATTGCAACATTTGTTACATTTTCAGATCTGTTTTCGCAATGCACTTTCCTTTCTTCCGATACCGATACAGATATCTTTGGTTTAGGATCAGCTGATACTGATTCAATACAGAGAAACTGTGCTGAATTGACTTCAAACGTTTCTTTTTTTTTTTTTTTTTTTAAACAGACAAGTGAAAGTACTTATTAACAAATTTATGTGGTAACTCTGCACCAGTACAGCTCACTTTAGTACGTTAATAGGTTCGCAATAGCTAACAGCTACACTAATATAGTGGTTGAACATGTATTAACTTTAATTTGTCCAATCAGTGCAATTAAGAGTATAACAGCCAAAATAAAATGAGTAATAAAGAAACTGAAATGGACAAAAACAATCAGTTGACCACCCTGGTAAAAAATGAACAAACTTTGTTTCAATTTGTTCAGAAAGTACAATTAGGAATTCTAAATATAACGCAAAATAAATAAATCGTACTGAATAGATCTGGCCCTATGAATCGGGCAGATTGTCACAAATACCCGATCCAGAATATTTTTCAGTATGAGGGTTGATAAAGATATTAATATTGGAGATAAAAGCAACCTTAATATTAGACATCATTAAAAGATATAATTCATGTGTTCTGATTCATTTATGTTTTATTTTCTGGTTCTGTCAAACTCTCAGCGCAAGCTTCACCTCCATAAATAGGATTTCCAAGTAGCATCGCACTGACCGACATTTTAAAACAGTGCAGCAAGTCTTGGGAATAAGGAAAATGGATCGTAGGACAGGCTGTAAGTCTGAAGCTGGAAAAATAAAAAAAGGTTTTGAAAAGTTAAATGTATCCAATATGTCTGCCTGGAATGTAAAATTTAATGATAGGGGCAATAAAAAAGCAGTTTTTGCACTTCTGATGATTTGTTTCTTATGAAATCTTTCCCACACATTGGTATACAATCTCCTTCAGTGAACACACTGATAAAGTGTTTCATTGTAAAAAAAATTGTCGGAGACGTTGGCATTTGCTGGCAGTTTAGTTTTTGCTTTTCTAACCCAGTTCCAGACATTTCATCTGCCAAGACATCCTTTATTGAAAGGTTTAGGAATTTAAAGACAAATTTAACACCACGGCGTCTGGCCAAGTGGTCAGTCATGAATAATTTACCGCCTGATAGCAGAAAAATAAAACAAATAAACTGGTGTCTTAAATTATGGGCCTGCAGCTCTTGCATTAGATCATAGTAATGTGATTAAAAATAAGTGATGTGGAGAAATAAAGGACAAAGCATCTGGCTTCATAATTCACAAGAACTGAAAAATGCATCATTCTTCAACATGTCAATTAACTGTATGTCAAGTTTTCAGTTAATAGCGTTCACTGAATCACTACATTGGTAATGATTTAATAATATCTTTGATATTTTTCTACAAGTTCAACTAATAAAATAAATAAACCACCATTTAAAATTTGGCAGTAATTAGTAAAATGTTAAAACTGTCCGTTAACTTGCCTGTTATTTGTAGAGACGTCACTGGTTCAGTTTAGTTGGCCTTTATGTCTATTGTCTATTCAAAGGTCTGACTTTAAACGTCCTTCATTAAAAAAGCCAGTAAGTGATTAGTTGAAAAAAAAAACTAAAGGTACTCCTGGAAGCCTGGTGAACTACAAACCAACACAACTTGATATTTCCAGGGAAGTCTGGCTCCTTGGAAGGAAAATGCAAAGAAAGGACGAATTTCTCAGAGACATAAGAAATAAAAACATTAATGTTTAATATATTGGGTTTTTGGTGGTAGGTCAGTTTTACCCCCATTTTGTAGCCAAGCGTTAACGTCAATTTGTATCAATTTAAATACACACCCGTTTATTATCATTTAAAGTTAAACATCTCCATGAATTTTAGAGATTATTAAAATGCAGAAATTTCTTATCACTCGTAAAATATGACTGATATGAAACCCAACCACACTTCCTTAAAGCAGATTAGGATCAGGATGTAAAAAAGTACTTTACTTGAGCTGCTGGCAAAGGGGGACAAAAACATCTCTGGTTATGTAAAAAAAATAAAACTACATTTTTTTTAAATGGTAAAGGGGTGAAACAGCCAGCATATGCCCCCGTTACATCAATGTGTTACTACAGATGATTGTGATCATGCATGGCTTGTATCTCACATTGAAAGAAATAACAGTTTGAGATAAAAGCTGGTGCTTTGAATGATTTTGCACTTCTAGAAATCTGTTTTCCAAACAGACAAATATGACATTGTTCTTACCGGTGTGTAGCTGTGAACGCTGCCCACACTGTTGAGATTGACAGAGGCTAGACTCTGATCAGACAGGCTGTTGTTAAGGCTGCTTCTCGGACTATCGCTACCTTCCTGGTCTGTGTTGTACAACGCCACCTGAAAAACATGAACACTCAAATGCATAAGAAAAAGAAGACATCAAATAATTAAATTTATATAAAAACCATAAAGCCCTTTGGGTGTGTGTGTGGTTTTTTTCGGGGGTTAGGAGAGCTGCTCAACGCAGTCCACAGCCACTGAGGGGTTTTGTAAAAGGGAGTCTGGAAACAGCTGAGACATTCCCACCGCTAAAGGTCAGGGCACTGGCGATGTCAGCCACATCTGCTCACCGAGCGCAAATCGGTTTGGGACAGCTAACAAAGGATTTCAGTGCAGCCGAGACGCTGACCTTTCAGTGTAGGAGCGAAACTAGCTGAACCACTTCAGGACGACAATCTTAATTATCATCTAAGAAGGTTCTGTTCCCCCCACCGACGCCTAATAAAGTGCTCATCAGACTCTGAGGACAACAGTAAGCACAATCCAGATAATGAATGTGATAAATCCCAGAGAGGTTAGCCTGTGTGCTGAGGTTTGTTTTGCCAGGAAGGAATGGCAGTAATGCACTGATGGCTGCTGCAGTGGAGGAGAAGAGCCTGGTATTTTAAGACTGGTGTGTGTCTGTGTGAGCCTGTCTGTGTGTGCTGATCCATGACTGAGAGCAGCACGGTGGTTTCTGCTCATCACTGCGATCGGAACAGAGCGGGCTCTGTGCTGAGCACAATGAGACAGCAGCAGCAGAGTCTTCAGGCCGACCTGGCCCTGCCAGCATCCTGCCTCCCAGCAGCAGCGGCGGCGGCGGCGGACTGAAGCCTCTAGTGTTTCTGCAGAGACGCAGCGAGCTGCCACACAGCCTCCACAGGAGCTGGGGAAACCAAGGCAGCCCTGACTTCTTCCTCTGCTCAGACTGATGTTTGGCCCGCTGACAAACATGTTGGTTCACTTCCAGGACGCAGAGTTAGAGCCCAGATACATTAAGCCATTAGAACAGAGCTTGGCTCCTGCACTGGTACCAGGATTCCCACACTGTGTTTGTGTGTCAATATGTCCAAATTCAACATTACGGGTCTGGACATTTTTTAGGACACCAAGAAAGGTGAAAGGAACGTAAGTATGTAAGTAAAAGTACAAAAGTAGGTGGGAGTAAAAAGTATGCAAGTAAAATTAAATATGTGTCAGAATGTGCATGTAAAAGTATGCTGGTGTAAGTAAAATTAATTAAATGTAAATGTGAATAAGAAGGAGCAAGTATGTGTACATCAGTGTATGTAAAAGTACTTAAGTAAAATTACTTCTTTAAATAAATGTATATAGGCGTGTGTAAAAGTATGAAAGTTTACGTAAGGGTATATAAATACAAGTAGGTGAATGCAAAAGTACGAACATGCAAGGAAGTGTGAGCAATAGTAAGTATGTAAGTGTAACTATGTGTAAGTAAGCATGTGGATGGATGGATGGATGGATGGATGGATGGATGGATGGATGGATGG
>VMRN01000024.1:4785752-4906045 GCA_010277015.1 Poeciliopsis turrubarensis
TGGATGGATGGATGGATGGATGGATGGATGGATGGATGGATGGATGGATGGATGGATAGATGAACAGATACATGGATGGGAAACTTTTCGAAAATGGAAAAAGAAATAGTCTAAACAGAAAGATTTTCCAAACTAGGTTTTTTTTTATCCCTCATTATCCAGACTATGTGGGGTTGGTGTCTAATTTGATACTTTTGCATTCTTTTTCTGACTGCATAAAAACTCTGTGGTACAAAGAGTTTGTTAGCGTGAAGAAGAAACTGAATGAGCAGCTGAGGATATAGACTCGAGCACATCTACGTAATCAGCTCCACAGTGCTAATCAAAAACACAGTGCCACAGAAACATAAATGTTGTTTAATGAAGTCATAAAACAGGCTTTTATGTCTCAAGTCTCTCACCACAACCTATTTTTACTCTACTCAACCATAAAGTGTGTGATGATTTGAAAAACCTTGCTGCTCTGTGGTTTAGTCAACCCCCTGAGTCCCCTGAGTGAGGACACCCACTTAAAGCATGCATCAACAGCCTACCAGAGTCGCAGCTTACCCACAAAACGTACGAGCTTGCACTTACATACGGCAAAAACACTTAAATACAATTAAGTGCGCACACACAGGTAGAAGAGCGCACATAAACACACGCAGACAGGTTCATGCAGGCAGGAGCAGCGCCGCAGTAAATGCTATGCATGGTTATTAGGCTACTGAGTCAGAGATCTATTCTTAGCAATGAATTAAGTAAAAAGCCAGAGGTGTCTTTTACATGGAGGGGGGCTAATCTACAGTATGAGACATGGATTATGGAATCAAAGCAAGATTGGCCCAGGTGTCTCCAACAATGCCAGAGCACAATCCCTGCAAGCAGGATTGAAAAGAGGAAAAGAGAGACGACAGACACGTGACAGAAAAGGAGAGGAGTGTTCATCTGTAAATAAGCCTAATTACAACAATCCCTTCCTCTGCTCAATCACAATACTTCAGTGGCGAAATTTCTACACATCCACAGCAGTCTTGAGTTGCCACAGAAGAGAGCTCTCCATGAGAAGAGGACAAAAGGAAGAAATTTAGCATGGAGCGTCCTACAGACGACAGAAAGAGAGCAGAGGATCCTGCTGGTTCAGTAGTCACCCTGCAGGCCTCTCCCATTGGCCTGTCGGGGAAGGCGGGAAGGAGGGAAGGAGGGAGAGAGACTGGAATAGAAAGACGAGAGAAAAACAGAGAGAGGGAATTCCTGTGGCTTGGCACGGCGCACCGAAAGAGGCGTGGCCTGTCGTGTGTTTACAGTGTAGAGCAGTTAGAAACAAGCCCTCTCCGAGGAGTTTGGGCCTCAGATCTGTTGCTCCTTCTGTCTTCTGCTCGCAAAAACACAATCAAACAAACAGAAGGAAAACAAAGAAAAACCTGTCGCTCATCGACAGCACAAGTGTCGGGTTACTTTATAATCCACTTACTCATCTTCGCCATTTCACTTCTTCTTTTTTTGTTTTCTTGTACTTGGCGGCAGAGTCTGGGCTTCGCTGTCAACACTTAACATCAGGGCTTCATTATGGGATCACTGCTGGTGTTGTGGACTCAGAAAAAGTGTCATCTCCTCTTACAGTGCCTTGCAAAACTATCCATACAACCCAAACCTTTCCACATTCTGTTGTAAACACTAGCTTCAATGTGACCTTATGAGTTAGATAAAAAAAAAAGTGGATCATATTTCCAAAATGGAGACAAAATGGCTGGTTTGAAATGAATAATGCTTTCAATCCCTCTTGTCAATGTAATCAAAGCTTTAAATTTGCTGAGACATGTCTGCACCACGTTCACAAATCGAGGCTTTTTAAGCAAATATTCTTGCGAAACAGATCAGTCAGATTGGATGGGGAGTGTCACAATCAATTTGCAAATCTTGCCAAAGATTATCTATTGGAGATAAGTCTGGGTGATGCTAACATATTTGTCTGCTCTGAACTAAACTAATTCACGGTAAATTGAGACTTTTCAAA
The DNA here is from genome assembly GCA_010277015.1 of Poeciliopsis turrubarensis. Taxonomy (NCBI): domain Eukaryota; kingdom Metazoa; phylum Chordata; class Actinopteri; order Cyprinodontiformes; family Poeciliidae; genus Poeciliopsis; species Poeciliopsis turrubarensis. Next base: position 4,787,749 of record VMRN01000024.1, read on the forward strand.
ACAGGCCCTTAAAACTTGAATAATAAAAAAACTTTTCCACTGACCTTTGAAGGTCACAGTTTAATAATGTAATTCATTTGGAAACAGAAGCTGAAATTTCCTAGATAAACTCATCAACAAAGTCCCTGAAAATCATAATTCTATTTGAATAAAGTTATAAATTTCTCATTAATCCAGACCTCAAAATCTTGCACACAAAATTAACTGGTGTAAACAGCGACAGTTTATTTTGCATTTCTGATTATTTTTGTCATTAATCTGCTGCACGCTGTTGTACACAATGCAGCTACAATGTAGTGAGAAACCATCAGATTGCAATGGTAATTGTTAGCAAAGTCACTCAGCAAATTCCTCTTTTCTCAAACTTAGGACTGGAACATGGTTAGATTAAAGTTCTTTTGGAGGTAAAATGAAACAGCACAAATATTGCATCTCTGTTCCAAATATCACTAAAAGCAACTTATATCACATTGTAAGTGCTCTATTAGAGAGTTGTGCCGTTCATGATGGCAGTTTGTTGAAGTAGCTCTGCTATTCTAGTTCTGATTTGTTCTGTGTGAAACGCTACTTTTTTGAACAATTATTCCAGGATTTTTGCTCTCACTTTTTTATATTTTTGGAAAGTTATGATGCACATCAAGTTCAGCCAATCTCTTCCAACTGTCAGATTGGGCGAGGATTATATCCCCAACTGCAACATCTCTCAGTTTGGGTTTCCAAAAGCAAATGAGGCTGGTTAACTGTAATCGCCAACAACTGATGATGTTGTCCATGTTACTGTGAAATATCATCTCTGCTGCCAGGATTTTGAACCGCATTTAAGGACAGTCAGGAGACTTGTTAAACAACAATCTTCAGTCAGGGGCTGCTTCAGATTTGTTGCAACACCAACTGCTACTGGAAGTCTTTCCTTCCCACAGTATCACCATCCACAACGGCTCTTTGAAGACGACATTTTGTAAAAGTTTCTTTCAACTGAATTGGTCTGTCTGACCATCTAAATACATTTGGTTGGGGGTCTTGATGACGTGAAAATGTGTGGGGGTGGTGAATAATTTCACAGCGCGCCCTATATCCGAGTTTGAGAACATTTCTGTTCGAGACGTTAAAAAACTAAAAAAAATCCAGTTTAGTTCAAAGACACAGCCTGCAGCATATCGTCTGACACTTGTCAAAACCAGCTATATCATACTCTATTGTACATGTACACACTTGCTACAACACGGCAGACATATGCTCAGCCTTCAAAAGTCCCTGACACACAACACCAACTCATATTTCCTATGAGCGCCGCGCTAATGTTAAATCTTTTTTTTTTAATTATTTGTAGTGCTTGTAGCAAATGAATAAGCGACTCTTGTAGGCTTTTTAAAAGTGCTCCTGAGAGCTGCCCCCACTGGGCCCAGAGGATGAGAGCTTAAGGTTAAAAAGCCTATTTAAATTTCAGAGAGAGACACATACTCACGGTTAACAGCTAGCAGTCCCTGTAGCTTTGCTCTGTGATGTATAAGTGCTTCTAAGCTTTTACAGATGTAAAGAAAAAACGGAGCAGACAGTTGTCAGCGGGGGTTCAGGGGGTCACCTGTAGTTGATCACTAAATGCCAAATAACTCTGAGCGAAGTCTGAGCTTCGTAAAGAATGTCAAACTTATCAATTTGGGCTGCATCGAGATCATGGATGTCCTCCAGGGCTTGTTGTGCCAGAATGCATTGATAAAACCTATTAAACTGTTAAAATACCAATACATAGCTGTATCTGCATGCAATAAGTATTTCTTAAAATCAAATCATGTCAAACATCTTTCCCATTGATTAGTCCCTCCAGGATTTTATGATTGGTTTTGTGATTTTTTTTTTGCAATAAAAAAACCCCCCAAAAAAACAGATTTTGTGATGCTAATTTAAAAATAATAATAGTTTAAATATCAAAAATAAGATAGCAAAGAATTAAATAAGCTGAATTATGTAGTCCTTCAAACTAGCGCTAGTTGAAAGACTTATCCAGTTTTTGCTGGAAAGAAAGAAAAGAGAAAATCATAAATCATGCAAATGGAAATAATTTAGTTTGTTTCCATTTATCACGCGATTAATTGTTTTATTGCAACAATCCTAAATAAAGTGCGGGGATGTGTTGATTTTATGTGAATGTCCACAATCAAGGAACCTCAAAAAAACTGAACGGACTAATTGATGTAATTTGGCCATAAATGAATAAAAACTGCTTTGATTTGACTGACAAGATCATATTTAAGAACACAACCCTCATCTTGAAGCTTCTACTCACGTGTTCCTCTATTTAAAGGGCCACACAAAAAACTATGGCGGGCCGGATTTGGCACCCGAGCCTCGAGTTTCACACATGACACAAAGCGCTCAGTTTCAAGTGTATAAGAACGTCTCAGTATCAGTGTGAGCGTTGGATTTCTAAGCAGAACATTACAGGAGTCTGGTTGTTGTGCAGGACAGAAGTAGAACAGGGGCAGCTAGTTGTGTATTTTGGTGTGGGTTGCAGAGGAGAGAAGCTTTAGGCACATGAGCAGATGCTTGTGAGTGCCAGCATCTCCCCTCCACGAGAGTGTGCCTCTCTCTGTGGGGAATAGTGCTGTAGGTGGTTGGAGAAGTGGGCGGGGTCAGGGTGCAGCAGTGGAGCCAGGTGTGTGCTGGAGCTGGAGGCTGGATGGCTTGCTGTAGTACCTTGTTAGTCACAGTGTTGATTGCCAGCGTTGGAGAGGCACTTCCAGAGATCATACAGTCCATCCCCAAAGACTCTGAATCCAGGCTGTATGGTGTGGAAGCCTGTGGAGGTGGGAAGGAGAGAGGGGGGTGGAGAGGCAGAACAGTAAAAAAAAAATAAAAAAAAATAATAATCCAATTATTACAAACACAGGATCTCACCACAGAGGGCTGAATAGAGCAGCCTATATTGATGGTACAAACACATAAACTAACACCAGATGCATCTGCAAGATACCAAATATAAAACCAGAATGGAGCAACACCTTTATTTAGGTCATCTTTGAACTGAGATTTTTTTTTAAAAAGATCCCCCCCTTCCTCCCTGACTCTCACTCCCAATCAGACTTAGCGTTGCACATACATGCCCTCTTCTTGCCGTATATGCAGTGTTGTCAGAGATAACTCTGCTATGCCCGTCTCCCAAAACTGCTTACTGTAAGAGGATTGGCTGCCAACAATACCACTTTTTTTAAATTCACGATAAATATAAATGAGATTTCAAAAAAGAGAAAAACTCAATTTCAATGTCTGTGACTCTTAATGGAAAGCCTTTTGGGCAGACGGTGCCTCGGTGGGGGAGGGGTTTAAACACAGAGCGTTTTTTTATTACAGAAAAACATTCTCTTCACTTTGTGCGCTCTTTTGTGTCGCACTCAAATGAGCAGGACTGCCTCATGAGAGCTTTGCTGAAAACTGATGGTAAAGCTGCATTTTGCATCATATCTGTATGAACGTAACAGATAAATGTGTGATTTATGCATACCGGTGTCCTTAATCAGCTTAATCAATTGCTTTAGCACACTGTGTGTGTTCAGCGATGCTCCAGAGTCAGGCTAATGCAAAGAGTGTATTTAATAACCTGCAGATATGTCCAAGTGGAAAAAAAACTCAGGCATAAGAGAATTGTAATTTTTGTTTAATCATAAAAATATAGTCACAATATTACCAGAAGAACATTAAAAAAAATAATTTTAATTGGAAAAAGTCTTGGATAAATAATTTATTTTTCATGTTGGAGTTCTCACAAAATTACTTATTCGTTCTCCTGATATTGCAACTTTATTCAGGTAATATTAAGACTTTATTGTAGTATTATTTTACCATATGGCTTTATTCTAATAAAAATAAAAAATAAAAAAATAGCCAGCCCTAATAAATTGCTGCAGAGTTGACCTGAGTTCAAAGTTCACATAAATAGAAGCTGTAAAACAGCTTGTCAAACCAGATGGTGGGCCTTGCATATGCTGACATTATTCTGAACTATGGAAACACAAAGAGTGTATTGGTGAAAAAAAAAAAAAAAAAGATTTTAAAAAGATTTACCAAAAATTTGATCAACTGATAAAATCGATTTACTCCCCAGTTCTAGTTAAAACAGGTAATTGCTGCCAGGTTTCAACAATCTGACCTAAACTGAAGCTTATATGAAAAAAGTTTGGGAAACCAAAGTCTAAAAAAAATCTAGACCTGTTTTTATTTTCAGGATCTCAGAGTCTCCAGCAGTTGTTGGGAACATCCTGGACAGGTTCCACCCAATTTTTGGATGAAGCACCAGGAGAAAATCATGCATGGACAATCCATAAACCTCTAAGTCTTTCATAAGCTGGACCTTCTTGGAAAACCAGTACAAATGTCACCAATCAAGTGAGTGGAAGGTAATCATTCAATGGACTCAGATTTAAGGCCTTGATCAAAACCTAATCAATATGTATAATTTTGACCTGGTTTGGATTCTGATGAAAAATGTGAACTTTTGATTGAAATTCCAAACAGTAAAAAGGACAAAAGAGGTGAGACATACACACCAATAAAACTGAACCAAGCTGATCTCAACACTTGAGTTAAGGATGGATGCAGAAAGGAGTTTTCTTTTGATTTGAAGCGACTCACCCGCTCTCCAGACCGTGGCCTCTTCTTTGGCCGAGTCGGCAATGCGTCCTCCTTCGGGTTGGTGTCAATGGCCCAGTAAGAGCCCTGCAGACAAACAACAGATCTGTGAGCCGATACCAAGGATTGTTTTCATAACTTTATTACAGTGGTCTATAAACAATTTGTGTAAGGCCAGACAGGAAACCAAGAAAAGGGAAAAGGAAGTCAGGAAGTTTCCCCTCTGCCCTATCAGCCGAAATCTTTATTGGAGCTGATAGTCGAGTGGTTAAAGGTTGTGTCGAGTGTAGGAGGTCTTTGTTAGGAGGAAAGGCTGGGCTTTCTCTCCTCGGCGAGAGGCGGTGGAGGGCAGCTGGTGGTGGTAAAATGTTAAGCCTTTCCTGCAGCTCTGCGTTCTCGGCCTCAGGTACTGAACCCAGAGCGAGCGCCGCTGCCAAGGATGAAGAAAATAGGCTCAGCAATCAAGGCAGCGCTCGCCTCGCTGTGCTGCTCCTTTCAAGGTCTGAGCAAGGCTAATGGAGAAGAGGGAACTCCACCACCAAGCTGAATTATTTACCTTTCCATTTGGCCTCAATTAATTTATTTTTCAATAGCGTTCCACCTGGAAGGCAACAGGAATAACGCTCAGCTTTATATAGAGCAAGATTCCTACCCTAAGGCTGTATGGGTTGTGAATTTGTTTTCAATATTTTACACAATTCATGATAAGATCTCAACTGTCAAGATCAGCACCCTGGAAATCACTTCCTTAACAGAGAGAATAATTGATATTTCCATAGGAGACTCTCAGAACAACGGGCCGGACCCCAGAACCCCAGCAAACACACAGCTTCACTCTGGTTACGCCAGCCAGTGTGTTATTTCCACAGCTTTCACACCAAGGCTGGATCTAGTGGGCTTGAATTCTAACTTTGAGAATGTGTGCAGCAATTAACATTGTCCTCAGAGGATAAATAATTCACAGTACAAGCAAAAACATGGATACTACTGTATAGATATAGGCCATAGTTGAATAAAGCACAAACTCTGATGAGCGGTTCGACTAGAGACAAAAAAAGTTTTGACAAAATCTCTACATTTGATCTTCTCTGAAATTCCAGTGGTTAAAAACGGACTGAATGCTTCCTAGCTTTTTGTCGCACAGACAAAGCTGGGCTTGGTTGCTGTTTCTTTTAATTGAGAGAGGAAGAGGAATAAGTTAACCCTCATGGGACGCGAGTTTCTGCATTTTCCTCCACTCAACCCAAGAGAGTTTGCTGGGGGAAAAAAAAAGGAATAATATATAAAGACTCATTAAATTATTCACAAATACAGCAGTATACTGTAGCAATGCCAAGTCAAGTGTGTCGAAGTCTGGGGCAAAAACAGAGCAAAGCCGCAGCATTCTCTGTGGTCAGAAGACGAAGGAGGTAAAGTTTGTTTTATTTGTTCAATGAAAACGGATCCCAACAGCAGATCTTCTCTTCCTCCAAATGACACAGCTCATTTTCATGCGTTCGCATAAATTACGTCACCTGCTTCCTCTTTTTAATGTAAATTTCAGAGCGACAAACAAACAAGAATGAAGCCGTAGCTCAATTAAAATGAGGATTGTTACAGGTAGACTTCACATTGCGTTTCTTACCTCTGCATGTGCACAGTGCTAACAGTCATCTCTAACATCATCTCACTGACGGAGCGACATGACTCTCCTATCTCGTGCAACCAGCAGTTCTCATATTCCTGCCACATTACAATATTGATGCAACATATCAAGACCGGCTAGCAGCTCTTTGAAGTTGTCTTCAGGGGGGGAAAGGCAGTGAGGAAAATTCCAAATTAAACATTAAGGATGCGAACATGTTGGCCATGCATTTGGAATGGGATCCATACTGCAATAGATTATTTTGTATTTAGTGGAGCAGCTCCCAGGAGTGTCAATATCAGAGGATTACAGCAAAACATGAAATTAGCATTCAGTCCCCATCCTCTACACAGCCTGGTGTAGCTCTTCACGCGCGCGTGTGTTGGTGTGTGCATATAATTATTTGTGTTGCTGCCTGAGCATATGTTGTGTGTGTTTCGGCAGGACAGAGATGATATCTGGGTTTGGCTGCATATAGCTGGACCTATGCACACCGTCACTGTGCAGGTGAATCTCAATAAATTAAAACATCATTTAATGGCTTATTTGAGTAATTTGGCCCAAAAAAAAAAAAAAATATATATATATATATATATAGATTAATTATAAACAGCAATATATTTAAAGTTAATTAAAGTTGAAGATCGTTACTTAAAGCTTGAAAATATCACAGGGTGCTGTAATACAGCACATCAATGAAAAGATGAGTGGAAGGAGAAAGTGTCCAAAAGCAATTGAGATGTAATTGCAGCCTTAAGATTGTGAATCATAACCCATTGAAGAAGTAGGTGTGTCTGCAGACCAAGTAGGCGTTTCTAAAGGGAAACGTTTTTAATGAGCTATACCTGATTAGATTAATTAATGTCTGTAATTGGACTTTATTTTGAAGAAACATTGCTAGATTCCTTCTCTGGCGACAGATTTTCATTTAATTATCTAATTTCACAAGCTTAACGTCATAACTATTAGAAGACTTAAGGCAGGTCGCGTCTCCTCCTGCCTCTCTTAACAGAACATCCAGTCACATTTCAAAATAAGATCAACAATGCTTTAATAACCAGTGGTCTGCAACCTACTGCATGTAAAGAACCATTCATTTGCTATGACATGAGCTCAAAGTATGACACTACGGCTAGCTTACTAAAGGAAGAAGTAGGATCGCATTTGAAAATAATAATGGATAAGTGGCTTAAGAGCTGGTCACTGAAAAGAAAACCTGAAGATACGGGTGGAAAGTTTCTCATGGTGAGTTTTAGAGCCTTAGTCTTTGAACATTACTTTGAAACACAGCATGCCACAAGCATCAAGATCTAGGACTGCGCCCCACGCTGACTAACTGCATCTGAACACCAAAAATAAAATTATTTACAATGGGCAATCTACTGGCTGAAAGAAAGTGTTTATTTTTGCCAAACAACTCAAGTTTTCTATGTTTCTTTTATTATGCTTCTAGATTGCAAACAGCCCTAAAATGGTATTAGTGCACATAACTCTTGTAGTGAAGAACTTTTTTTGATTTCCATATGTTTTCCATCATTGGAAAGCTTAGAATCCACAATTTCATAATGTGTAAATAACTCAAAACGCCCCAAGTTGTTCATGGTTTTATCCAAAACAGAGCCACCCTTGACATTACCATGAACAAAGAAAATGAGTCAAGAAACTCATATTTTCATTTCAGGTTCTATAGATTATGTCTTATTGTGCGGTCAATTTCAAATTAGGTGGTTTGTGAATGTTTGTCAAGTGGTCCTAAGCCTGAAAAAGTTTGAGAAACACTGCTTCATGATGATCCTGATTTCATTTTCCAGGAGGATTTGGTAACTGCCCACATTGCCAAAACCACCAAACCCATCTTGACCATTAGTCACCATAGTATCACTGTGCAGCTTTGGCCAAATGCTGGTCTGACTTAAACCCCAGGGAGAAGCTTTGGAGTAAACATGAGATAACCAAGTCAACAATGGTAACAAGATGAAGAACAGTGTTAAACCAACCTGGGCTTTTTTAGCACCTCAGCAGCCATGCCTCGCTGCACTGATGCAACAATTAATACTTTTCAGTCGGTTCATATATATGTATATGAAAAGAAATCTTTATTGATTAGTCTGATGCAAAATAATATCAACAAAACAAACAAAAATAAATGCTTGAAATGTTCATATTCCTCTCTGTGTGTAAAGAATTTATTACATATCTGAGTTTATCTTAAAGACGTCCTAGGTTACTGAGTTGCCCCTGTGAGTCAGGGTCTTTAAACCCCCTCGCAGTCCATCAGGGGATCTTTCTCATCAGGCTGCTGTCGCTTGAGATTGGGAAGTAGATCGAACTAAAATAGCAACAGTAGGTGGTCCTACTGAGATTTAAATGTCAAATTAACATGGACTATATATTCTTATAGAGGGGAGAGAAACAGGAGAGCTGAACGGGAAACAAATGAGAGCAGATTTTTTATTTATTTATTTTTTAATACTTCAGGGACAATCATTTCTGGAATCGTTCTGCCCTTCAACACTTTTCTGTCCAAAACTTTTACTTCATATATCCACGTCTGCTGTCTGTGTTGGTTCAAAGATAATAATAAAATAAATATCCATTTCATTTTACATTTAAAATGCATGTGTGAGAGGAGGTTCGTAAGAAAATGTGCATTCCTTCCGTTTTCAGTCTGTCAGAGTCCTGGCAGTCATTCAAAGGTAACATTTTTCTACCAGGGAGAGCATGACACACACACCCCAAAAATGTTTCAGCTGTGTGTTCAGCCAACAGAGTCTGCTTAGTTGAAATTTAACACATTTTCTCTTTTTCCCTCCCCTCACTTGCATGCAGTCTTTAACTGACCGTGATTAAAATAATGTGTGTCAGTCTTACCTTTCCAGGGTCATCTTTGGAGCGAGGCACTTTGAGAAAACATTTGTTTAGCGACAGATTGTGCCGTATTGAGTTCTGTGAGGGAAAACAAAGAGAGAGAAAGGTGGCGAGGTAAGTAAACATATCAAAGATGCTGATTGTACAAAGTATTTCGTAACAAAGCAAAAACACTGGTGCCCATAGCAACAAGTTCACACACTTTTACATCTTTTTTCCCCCATTGATTTACAGTCAAACAAGAGCTTAAAGGCTGTGAAACATAGATTGCATCTCATCCAATGAACTCCATTTGGGCTGCACATCATATCAAATTCCACGGGTGCCAGAAATAGGAGCAAGAAGGAATCCCACACTGGGATGGCTGCTGATAGCAAGGCCTGATATTAATTAATGCTCTAGCAGCCTCCTGTGGGGGCTGGAAATAAATTATGTAGATCATTCTGAAAGTTAACTCATTACTGTGTTACGAGCTGGTCCACACTGGTGGATTGGGAGATGCATCCAGCTGCCTGATATGAAAGGAGGGATGGGTTTAAGAAACCATGCAGGTTAGATTGCAAAATCTAGGTCCCCCAGCAACAGAAAGACCCCCCAGTCCGCCACTCCATGAACCAGCTGCTGCCAGACCACCAGCGGGCTCGACATTGCCAATGGATCTGCATCCACTTCACTTTATGGACTGGCTTTGACCGATGGTCACAGTGAAATGCAAAGGATAAGCCGAGAGAGGCGCTCTGTGAGAGACAGACAAGAAACTCCACATTTTTCATGTTAGAGTTTCAGACATTTCCATACTTAAATCAGCCAAGTTCTCAGTGCCGGGAAGGAATACAAATAAGAGTTTACTGCCGGTATTTAGGTCAACTTTAACTATAGAACCTGTAAGGATGGATGATGCATTGGAACATAGATGGAAAGATGAGAGGAAGGAACAAACACAATAACGTATGATTGTATGGATGTCGAAATCGACCAATGAGCAGCAGAACGGATCAACTGACGGACTGATAGAGTCAGACTTTGGAACAGGAAATGAAGTATTTACAATTTACAATATTTAAAACTTATCCAAACATGAAAAGTAGTAAAATTTAATGCTTTTCCAGAATGTGGAAGAACCCTGGATAGAGAGATAACTTCCCACTGATTCATCATAAAAGTTACCCACATCATCTGAGAGAAAAATGTTGTCAATCCCACTGGTTAAACCTTTGAATGACCACAATTCAGCCAACCCTGCTCTTTAATACAAAATTACGGCTTGGTGAAATATTCAAAGGAGCGGCATTATGTATTTTCCACATAAAGCCATTTTATAGGACAACCAAGAAACTATGCTACCATCAGCTGTTATGAAATGATGTACATGTAAAATTTTACTTCACATCAAATTATATGTCTGACGTCTTGAAATCGGGGCTCTGTCTCTTTAAGAACCTCTTACCTTTTCTAACACTCCCACTTCAGTAAGTCAACACAAAAACCATGACAAACCATGACAAAAACCATGCTAGTCTGCAGGGGCAGACTAGCAGCAGCACAGCTTTGTGGAAATATACAAAATAGGAAACTCCAAATGGTTGCCAGGAGAGACAAGGATTCTGAAACATTCAAGAAATAATCAAAGCAACACTCCAGGTATGTTTTTTGATGAGGGATTAACATTAAAGCATGATGAAAAGCTCAGGTTTTAATGCTAAAAGTTGATTTTTCATAATACCACCCCCTTAAACAATTCTGAGGATCAAAACAGATATAAATCATCTTTAGTATGAGACAGACTTTAAAGCATAAAAGGGCAACCATCTTCACCTCCAAGCTACACTCATCCTCCACTGTATAGGATTCAGTGATCATTATTCCTTTAGTATTCACGGCTCATTCAAGGCTATAGCTTTTGTGACTGAAATATTGAATTTCTCCCAACCAGAAAAAGGCCTTTATGCCGCCATGGGGTAAAACTGAGATTTCAGACTGCATGTCTGGTTTATTCACCTGGACATTCTCACACACTGGAAAAAAGAAGAAAGACAATTCAAGATTTGTACACTAAAAAGAGCGGAGATCGGACCATCTCTTGGTGGTCCAAAACAAAGTAAATATCCAGGGAGCAGAAGTTGTATGTATGAAAGTGTCTTGTTGATGCAGACTGGTTTGGAAGGACATAGGCAACTGCAGCGCCATCAGGCAGATGGGATACAGCTGAAGAACCAAAACAAAAGCCACTGCTGTTAGCTGTAACTGTAGAATTAGACGTCCAAGTCAAACAGGCTCATCAAATATGGACAGAAAGAGACTGCCTGACCCGAAGACTGTTCATCTCAGCTGCAACACTGAGATGGCAGGGTCAGAATTTGGTTCTGGTATCGGGGATGTATTAGTTTGGTAGATATTTCCTATTAGCACACTTTGGGACCATTAGTTTATGTTAGGGGTTTTGTTTTCTGGTCGATTGTCAATTATCAATCTATCTGCCAATTGCAATTTTCGCCCATACCATTTTTTTTGTCTGACAGTGTAGCAACAAAGTCGCTGAGTTGGCAACAAGCGGAATGACTATTGTTATCTGCAAACGTGCAGACATGACTTGGTGGGCGGGTCTATTACTAAAACCACTTTAAAGGCAGAGTAGAAGAGGACAGTGGTTGATATTTAGACCATTGCTGAGGTAGATAAGATCATTGACTAAGGTTGGCTTCACATGGATGTATCGACAGATCACCAATCTTCCAAATTTAAGTAAACCACCGTTGATAAATTGGTGCACCCCTAGTTCCTGTTGAGCATCAATATACCCTCATAACCTACCTGTGCATCGATACTGACAATTTACATCCTTTTCATGACAGGTGTTCCCCACCTTTCAGGGAAGAATGTCACAAAGCTCAAACAGTTTGACAATGAGTTCACTGTCTCCAATATCCTCTACGGTCAACAGATCTCAGTTTCAGAGCGCCTTTGTAATGTGGTAGAATGGGAGATTTGCATCATGGATGTGCAGTTGACAAACCTGCAGCAAGTGCATGATGCTACCGTGTCAATATGGATGAAAATCTGAGCAATGTTTCTGACAGCTTCAGGGAGTTCTGAGTACAAAAGACGGACCAACCCACTTTTGGTATGGTGTACTCGCAGCGGAGCGTAAATGTATATAATAAAATGTTATATTCCAGAATGCGTTTATTGTTATTGTATCGAAGCACAACAAAATTAATTCAAGTACAGCCGACCCACAGAAAAGACAAGAATCAGACAGAACAAGGAAGTTCTAGTTATTTTGGCATATTTTTAAAACCAAAAGTTGTACTTTTCCAGCCTCATATTAAACAACTTTAATATTAGACAGACATTATAATCTATTCATCTTAAACAAAAAACAGAAAGTGTAAAAATCACACTCGTTACCACAGCTTATTTAAAAGATCATATTGATAATTGGACAGTTAAATTTCTTTAACATATTTTTGTAAAAAAAAAAAATAGCAAAATGCTGTCGTATAATTAAACAGATGAAAAATCCTTTCCTCACACCATGATAATGCTATGGACACCTCATAGCATTATTATTTTGGCCACATTGCTCTCTGAGCTTCACATCGAGATAAGGAAATGCTCAGGCTTGCACTGTGATCAGAACTCTGTGGTCTGAACGTAATTAAGCCACAGGCGCCTCACTTTTCCGACCAAGTGAGATTGTGCACAGCTGTGAAGCAGAAAAAAAATCCAAGCCTGCAGAATCAGATCTCAAATGTCATGCAGACTTGACAAATAGATCCACTGAGACCCCAGTAACCTGGAGACTCCAGGGCAGCCGAGGTAAACGGTTAACCTTATTGTTGTGTTTGCTGATGCAGCCCACTTGAACCAACTCTGGCATCTCTGCAAAATACAGCATGAAGATAAATGTTTTGTTCTTCTGGTTGCATTTCCTCCCCTACTCCAACAACAGTAAAGCCTCATCCTGGACGTACACAGCAAAATGCCTCATCATGCATAGTGGAGAGTGACGAACATAAGACGTTCTCTGCTTAGTCAGCCAATGCTACTTGGGATCCCTGAAATGTGTGAAACCAGAGAGGATCTGATGGGACGGTTTCTAAAACAAGCTTTACAGTTCCACAGAACCACAAGCACTCCACAGACATTTTCCTCCACAGTCTGCGTCTAAAAATGGGGGCCACCTAGTGCCACGCAGATAGGAGGTGAAGAGAGGTGGCTCGTTCCATTAAGGAACGTCTGTTTGCTCTAAATCATTGATACAGTCAAGCGGGAGTGGCTTGGTGCAACATCAGAAGTTTATTTTTTAATGAACCATGCTTTCCTGGTTCACTAGGTTCCTAGTGGGCCATAAGAGATGAAAAACTAAGGACGTAGTAAGCAGGTTTGTGCAAAGTACAAAGTTCCTACACAACTTTCATAATCCCCCAGCCCCCAGCAAACTATTGCCCAAAAATCTCCAGAGTTCCAGGTCAATATTTTAAAACCTGCTGAAAAAATTTCACTATGAATCTATAGCAGATCTTCCTGCAGGCTTTAAATATGTAACATATTTAAATGAAACGGCAAAGATGACAATACAGTAGAAGGAAAAAGAAAACTAGAAGTCTGCCTCTGCACCTGCAGAAAGAGAAAAAACAAATTGGAAAGGCATCTAAAAGTAAATATAAGGAAAGATAGAAGATTGGCGAAAGCTTGTCACAATAAGCAATTAATCAATTGGGCAAATTTGTTTACACAGACATCATAATCCATTTTATTTATTGTTTTGGTTGTGAATTTTTATTTTAGATATTTAAAATATGTTTCAGTTTGAGAGTGAAGTGGATTTCACTAAATTAAAGTTAATCAGTGATTGAGAGGGCAAACTTGCATTTTGATACCATTGTCAACACTTTATTACTTGAAAATAGTTGATGGCAATAATTACTGGGGCAATTTATCATTCAGTAAAATTTGTTATTGTGACAAACAGATAGGACACAATCATGGGAGAGCATGATGGACAAAAGGACATAAGCCAAGAAACAAAAAGATGGAAGGAACATTTAGACAATGGGAATAAAGTCTTGAAATTAACTTTTTTCAACACTTTTTCCCCAAACATATCCAGACTTGAAATATACTGCAATCACATTCCAGACTTGTGTAGGAACCCTGGAAACAGCAGGTTATCAGCAGATATGAAGCAGGTATGCAGATCTACGGCGGAGGGAAATTAAGTAGGAGGAAGAGGTCAGAAGGTGTTAGCAGACGTACACAGAGTGAGAGAGACAGAGCTCTCTGCAGGGGGTCTTGCCCAAGTGCAGCCTAGCATCTTACCTGCAACCCCCACAGAGTTCTCTACATCCAACCTCAGAGTGAGCCTTTGAGTGTGTGTATGTGGGATGCCTCCTACACACCTTACAAGCCGCGTGCGCACACAGGAACGTGTCTCCGAACAAATGGCGGTGATTTAACTCACCAGGACAGTAGTGGAGGCGTAGGCAGCTCCGCCCTCACAGCCAGCAACCCCCCCTGTACCCGCTGAGAAGCGCCGCAGCTCGGCAGAAGGGCCGCCAGGGAAAAAGTAGGTCAGGCTGACCTCTGAGCTCGGCGTGTCAAACGTTCAGACTGAAGCTGAAGGGACAGGCCGTGTCAGAGCCCTGCTCCTCACAGCTGGGGAGGAAGAGGGTCCCCGCGCACCCGCCAGGAACCCAAGGGCGAGAACTCAGCAGGCTACTTATACAGACGAGCGTATACACAAGTATACCAGCCATAACGTATAGGCGACGAAGACCAGCAACTGAAGGAGAGGAAGGCCTCGCAGACTGGGCTGATGTGAATAAATCAATGCCACTCTATGTTTGAGATCTTGCCAGCTTCCCACCATCTATTTGTAACTTCATGCCTCCGGACAGAGCGTAAAGAAGAGAAGGCTTTATTCAATCAACGCTCGTCATTCAGTTAGAAGTCGGAAATTTAACTGTCAGTCTGTAAATGCAAAATTACCCGAGGCAGTTCCGAGGCCGTGCAAAAGTTTGAGACAATAAAAGTTCAAAAGAACCTCAAATGACAATGTCAGAGAACATAAGGGTGAAATATTTTAGTTTATCACCAGAAAATCTAAAAATATAGAAATTATGGAATATAAGTCAAAATGAGCACTTTTATCGCTTTAAGTTTTTAAACAACTCTTCTGACACAAAAAGGCCTTTGAGTCTCACTCTCAAAACCGAATTATGCATGCATGTTATGGATGATGAAGTGCATGCAACAATTGTTTGACTTTAGGTGTTTAGCTCTTTTTGGACTACGGCTACCACTAAAAGCTTCTCATATTAAGTAGCACGGTGTGCTCTGCAGTAGCGTTTTACCCATGTGTTCTTTGTCGCTCTAACATTCCAGTTCTGTTTTATTCTTGATTTCTGTGGGGTGTAGAGGCAGACTTCTAGTTTTCTTGTATTATCTTCATCCTTCTTTGTCATTTCTGCCGTTTCCTAATAACATTTTGCCTCATCTTTCTTCCTTTCTTTTCCATCTCTGTGTCCAATGTTTTTAAAATAACCCAAACACTATAAACAGACTGCAAGATGCTAAAAGAGGTCTTGAAAAATCCCCAACAATTTAATCACTGGATCTTCAAGAGGTGTAACGACTGTGGATATAAAAGTGCATACCAGAACAATCAGAAATACACCAGAAGAGTTTGGCTTCTATAGAGGATGATGTGGAGGAAAGAAACCTTTGCTTTGCAGAAAAAAACCATGAAATTTGACAGAAAGAACATGGAGAAAGACCAGAACTTCTGGAATAATGTTCTTTGGACAGATAAGTCTACATATTTTAAATAAACCAAATACTTAATTCCAGGAAAAGGCCTTCATACCAACTGGAAAGTATGGAGCTGGAACCATATCAGAGGTGCTTGATCAGAAAGCAAAATAAATACTAAAGCTTGAACTCTGTAGTATGATGATAACTTAAAACACACCCATAAAAAGACTCAGGACTGGCTGAGTGTTAAGTGCAAGTCCAAATCTTGATGTCATTGATTTAATGTAGGGTGAAACAGGTTGTACATGTGAGAAACTGCTTAAATATCTCACAGCTGAAAGTGAGAAGTGGACAAAACTTTCCTAAGACTGTCAGAAACTGGCAGAAGGCTACAAGAAGCATCTCACTAAAACTCATTATTATAGATGGTAGCATTAGCTTTTAGAGCGCAGGGTGTCCTAGGTTTTTACAAAGTAAAAATTGCTGTTTAATCTTTTTGATGAGATTGTTTAAGGGCTATGAAATGTGTCTGTAATCATTAAAAAACAAATCATATTATCAATAAAGGCAAACTAAATGAAAGAAAGCACCACAGGGTTTTTGGAAGAGAAAAAGCAGCCAAGTCGTTTCACCAAATCTACGAGCTTTTCTGAAGAACTGGTGCAGTAAGTGGAACCAAAGCAAGCACTTATGCAAGCTGAGCTGGTAGGAAAACAGAAGCCGAGTTTCTGACCTGACAGCAGGTCTGAATGGAACGGGGATTTGAAAGACTTGAGAGCTAGTACCGAGGAGGATGTGTTCAAAAGCAGCCTTTGAAGGAAGATCTTTGAGGTCAATGAAGGAGAGAGAGGGAAGTAAGATACAAACAGAGAAAGGGAAATGAAAGAAAGATAAGAATAGGTCTGTTTTAATTAAAAACGGTGGGTTTTTCAATGAGATGATCTTGATCCACGACACAAAAGAGTGACCTGTGTCAAAGTGGTGAAATATTATGCAAGCCTGTCAAACACAATCAGCTTCTGCTTTATTATAGTGAAGGCATCAAGAATAAAATAGTTTTTTACTGTTTAAGCTCAAGAGGCACAGATAAAAAGACTCAACCTGCTTAAAATAAAATCAAACCAGAGTTTTAATTCAATAGAATATAAATGTCAAACATATAAACCCATACTTCCTTTTCTAACAGTATCTGTACCATTCGAACTCTACATTAACTTAAATTGCATGAACTTGACATTACAAGAACAAACGTCACAGTAATTTGTCAGAACATCAACACAAAGTACTTTTCTACTAAACTGCCCCAAAATAAAACGTATCTAATTTGTAGGGCTCATAATTATGATGAATAAATGTTCTAGGGTGGCTGAGTTATGGCCAGACTGAAATACAACTTTAACCAATCTTTACCAGATTCAATCAGATTGAGCCATTGTGTCAAGAAAGATGAGCAAAATGTAGTGCATTTGTAAAGTTTCAAGAGAAAAAAACCCCAAAAATGCTGTGGTGTAACAGTAACAATTATTTAATCCCAAGTATTAGTACACTAAGGGGGTAGAATGAAAGTACATGCACAACACACTTTAGATTTTTATTCAAATTTTATTGGTTGATCTAGCGGTGGCCATTTATCATCAGAAATTGTGACAAATTTCTTAAATTTTGATTTATTGTCAATACATTCCAATTAATTATGTAAAGAAAAAAATTCCTTATCGTCAGGATTAACAGTTGTATTTTATTCTCCACCATTTGTTTAATGAAAGCGTCAAGAAATACCAGTACATGTTAAAATACAGTTACCATGTGAACCTTAGTGATAGAAGTCACACTTCTTAATATGTCGTAAAGAAGAGTATTACAAGTGGTTTGTTTTTCTAGAGAACTATTTGTGTTTGTTGAGATACACGATCACGCTAAAAGATACGAAATAAATAGTTCTTGTCGTCACTTTGGTCATTATCACAATAGTATGACACAATATTGCGATAACATTTTAACTCCAAAATTGTATCTATTTGGGGAATAGAATGAAAACAGCTGAACGCCACACTTTAAATATTTTTATTCCAATTCTGTGTTGGTTGATCACAAAAAAAAATCCTAATAAAATACACTGAAGCTCAAACAAAACAAAAAAACTCAAAGGGTATGGATATGTTTGAGGCGCTGCAGGTCTCCTCCCAAAACGAAACAGATCTTTGTAGAGAACAAGGCCACACTAAAGTCACCGGTGAGTGAATCAGAACAGATACAATAACACATTCATATGTGCGCCGCAACACAAAGGCACACCGGTACATGACTGTATTTTTAGGCCTTTGCTATTTCGTAAGGACCCTGTGACATGCCCACCAACACAGAACGTAGTCCTCAGCCTCGGGGATATGCACCCGGACCAGGGAATGTAGCACCTTCACTGTCTATTTGTAGTGGGTGTGGGAAGGCATGTGGGATGCCACAGCATTTACTCAGCAAGGGTTAGGGAGAAAAAGGCTCAGACAGGCGGGTAGAGGAGGTTTGCTCAAGTAGAAATCACAATCACAAGAGCTCTGATACCGCTTCAACCCTGTTCTGCGATTATAAAGGTTGTTTTTAGTGTTTAGTTTAAAAATATAAGGCCATTATCAAAACCTTACTGTTTTAAGAGTGGCGCCCCACAAGAATGGCTTATAAAATTGCCTGTGTTGGTGTTGAGTACTTCTAAAAGACATACTTACTACAGTCAACAGAGATTTCTTAGTATGAACCTTTTTTCTTCATCATAATGATATAGCCAGGATGCCTGCCAAGGCTCGCTGCCCAGTGTAGCACAAAACCTGCATTTATCAAAGTCGAGAGACCTAAAGCTCACACTCAAATACCAATGAAGTCAACTATAACGATTTTCACCTTTCATTTTTTTCCCATCCATCTTCAAAGGCATTTGATCTGCCTCCCTTGGCATCTCGTAGCTGCGTGTTGGCATGCCTGGTTTAAAACCTCTCACTCTCTGATCTTTAAGCACTTGTATGTTGATTAAATAAAACATGAAGCGCTTGCTTACCAGCTGAAAAAAAATATATACATATTTACGTGGGTCAAATCTGTCATAAACATACATAAACAAAGTTGTCAGAGCAAAGAGCACTCAATTTCAACATCCACAGAAGACTGGGACAGAAGGTCAGAAGAAATTAAAATAAAGAAATCAAACTGATGACTCAATTTCGCCATCTGCACCTTTGTTATCTACTGTCAGACTCTGAGGCATTATAGTAATTAAAACTCAACAGCCACTTTTGCAGAAGTACATGACACTATGGGGAAATGGCATTTCCCCTATCCCCCTTAACAGGGGGCATTTGGCAAAATTAAACTCATTTTTCAAAGCAGGACTCATTTAGTGAAGGCAATACATGCAAGAAAGAAATTAGTCTGATAAGGGAATACATGCGAACTTTAGAAGTTGTCAAAGTAGTGGCAGGAGAAATGTGGACCATCATAGATACAACTGGCAAATGCTCAATTGTTTTATTTTCATAAAAAAACTGCAAAGATATGAAAGGTTGGCATCAGCTGTCTCCATGCAGAAGGTAAAACGCGTAGCTACAGTAGAAGCTACTGACTAAACCTCTTAAGCAAATACAGCATCATCCAAGCGTCCAAACTCCCCCTGCACTTTCTAAGATTTTGTCATTACATTACAGACAAACTTTAGTGTATGGCTGCAATTTTAAAAACGGAGGAACTGCATAGTTTTGGTGCAGGATAAAAATGATGCATGAGTTTAATGTTTTTTTTAGACAAAGAAGTCTGAACTGTTCTGTATTCAGCTCCATTTGAGTCAGTACCTTGTAGAAACCGAATGATCAGGGTTGTTTTTCTGATGGAAGGTGAACCTCTGACCCAGTCACAAATCATTGGAGTATCTAACAGTTTTTCCCCACCAAAGACTGACATTTATTTCTCTCCATTAATTTTTTTTCTCAATAACTGGCCAGATTTCCTGAACTTCTTGAAGGGAAGCGTCCTCACAGCATTAATGTTCCCATCATCAGAGAACTGCTTTAGTGTTTCTAAGCTCCCTGCATGACTTGTGGCAAACAGAACTTCTTATAGCTTTCTTTCCACTTCTCTTCCATAACAGACTAGTTTAACTGATGGCTAACAGTTGTCTTGTTAACCGATTCTAATGCATAATTATTTAGTGGTGTTAAAGCAAAGGGCCTGAGTAAGGTGCACCAATTGCAGTTTTCTGGCTGATCAGCAATTGCAATCTGTAAGAAGCCTGGCCTGTCGATTCTGATTTTGGCCGACACCAGTTTTTTTTGTCTGAAATGTTGTTAAATGAGGCAATAACATCACAGAGTTGGTAACAGTGGGGTGACTGCAAGCATGTGAACATGACCTGGTGGGCCAGTCTTTCAGTAAAACCTCTCTGGGCAGAGCGAAATCGGTCAGTGATTGGTTTGTAGACCTTTGCCGAGTTAGATAAGATCATTGGATAAAATCTGCTTCACGCGAGTTTCAGCCAAGTATCTCCTAAATCGATGCACCGTTAGGTGCAAATCCATGCCCAACTTCAGATTTTAACTTAGAAAAAAGGAAAAGGAAAACTTTCCCGTACTTCCAGTATTACATAAAATACTGTTTATAATACACGATTTGTGGCTGCTACTTGATACAGGAAATAATACTATTTATTTTAACATTAACATGACAAGTTCCCAATGTTGTTACAGGACCTCACCTTCTCCATATCAACCAGCATCTGATACAGATTAACCACAGAACCTGAACACAGCAGAAGTGGATCTGCTATGCCTGGTTGTGCAGAAGTCTTCAATAAAATGCAAGCAAATCGATCAAATTTCATCAGCCAAGTAATTTTGTTCTGGGTTAATTCAAGGATACTGCAACTTACTGAGCTCCAACAATAGGCTGAGCTAACAAAAAAGCCCCATAGTTCCCTCATGGCTTCTAAGAAGTTTATGAATGCTGCACCAAGGATGTTCCCTTTTCAACAGAGGCAACGGGGTTAAAGACCAAACTTTCTACCACAAATGCTCTGAACTCAATTTCGCTAAGGCACTGCATCCAGATTCCTTTTTCCAACACATTTCTTTTTTTTATTTAAGCCCAACCTTGAAATAAAAATAAACCAAGAGAAATTCTAGAGAGGGAAAAAAGCCTTGTGCATTATTTTCCAGTTGCACTCAAGGTTACAACGCTGACTTGAATGCGACATTTGAAATTCGAGCATTCCCCTTTTTAAATTGGGAGTCAATCACTGTAGATGTGAAAAGCTGTGGGGAAAATTCCCTTAATGCAACGCTGAATGGCAGGGCACACCACCACAAAAGCCCCGAAGCACTCGCATCAGGCCTATTTGATCAAAGTCACTCAAAAAGCTATCAGTCTTTGTCTCCTTTGCTTTTTTAGCAATATTTTTGTGTCTCCTCCACCCCCATCTTTGCTGTGTGGTTTCAGATGAAACCACACAGAATAAAAATGCTTTGTACAAACTCTGGTGTTGCTAAACTTGCTCCGTTATTGCATGCTGCAGCGTGTAGAATTGTAGCATGATTCCATTAAGTGGGTTATTACAGAACATCTCTGACCTCTAACACCATGATTCTCCAGACAACTTCGGAAATAGGGAGCTCTGAATGACGCAAACGCAGCAAAGCAGCGCAGCGACAATTGAAGTTTACAAAAAAACACCAAGTCAAATATGGAGACAAACTCAAATAAAAACATAAGAACATCACATTAAAAATATATCAAAACTAGGGGTGTGGAGCTATAATAATCTCATGACACAATATGATATACAATATTCTGATCACAATATGATATGTATCACAACATTTGGCAAACGATACAGTTCGATACGATTTGATGCATTTTTACGTTTTTCTGAAAGATTTTAGAAGGACAGAGTGATTTTAGTGACATTTTGTGTTCCATAGACTTGGACTTAATTAACTGAAAACTGATTAAAAGCACCATATATCTGACTCTGAACGGAGTCTAACAGTCTACAGCTGGACAAAATGAATCAAAGATGCATTTTGTCCACATTTAATTCATGTGGATTTGACATAAAAGTCAAAGTTTCAACAGTGATCCACCAGCTGAGTGGGGAGATTATCAGCCTCTGTAGACTCTCAATATGCAAATGATTACACTTATGTTTTTCTTCTGGACATACTGTTGATGCATTTTGGAGTAAAAAAAGTCTTCTGGGCTATCGGGAAAAGGCTTTTCTACCTTGGCTCCCGGAGTTAGCCGTGGCTGTAAGCCGTTTACTACTAGCTGCTGGGGGAGAGGCTCTGCCTCACCCCGTAGTGATCGACTCCTTGCAGCTGCGGAGCATTTCCCTGCTTGGATCTCTGAGTAGCTGCCTCTCAGACTGCCAGGATCTCATCGTACTCTCAGTCTCTGATTCTCTTTGTCAGTTTCTAATAAGAATGATCGATTGAATCCATATAATTAAACAGCCTTAATCAAAACGTCAAATTGCAGATTAAAAATATGACTATGAATATCAAACAAAATCACAACTATGTATACATTTCTCACAATTTAATGAAAGCATCAATAAACATCAAACAATTTTCCTACATTCAGCAACGGTTATTAGTCATCAGGTCACATAAGAAAAGAAAAATATTTTCCAGTTAATATTGGTAAATATTAGGTATATCAGATATAGCAGCAATATTATCAGATATCAATATTGGCCTAAATCAAAACCATGATTTATATTTATATTTGTTATATTTTTTAGATGGATAAAAGGAATCTGAAAACTAGCAGGTCAAACCTAAAAGAAAACTGAAAAAATATTGATTTATTTAGGATTTAATTATTCTATTTGATAAAGGTAATTAATAAATTACGGAGGTTTGTAACTTGATGCTCCGACAATAAGCTCCATTGAGCAATGTTTTAAAATGTAAGAAACAGTAGATTTAGCAGTTTTTGCCACGCGTTTCATGCAGTATATGTCCAATATTTCCACAAATCACGCTAAGAGTTTAATACATATATTTTCACAAAGTCGTTTTTTCAACAGGCTGCAAACTAATTTTGCTTTTTTACATTCTTTTCAATAAAAGCTGTTTGAAGAATTGAACATCTATAGAACCTAAAGACAAAAATAAAATTGTTTTTAAATTCAAAAATCTAAACTGTTTAAGAGTAGATCTTAATTTATTAATTTACTTCGAAGGGACATGTTGCTTTTGTGGCGCTGAACTAAATTTGTTCAGCAGAATTAAGTTAAAAATGGCTTTCGGGGTCTTTATTGATTAAAGGTAGCTGATCGTGGCATTAGATGAAGCTGAATGGGTCCTGTGAGTTTCTGCTACATTACAATTTGTCTTAAGTTGGCTAAATGGGAGATCTGTTCAAGGAAGATATAATTACGTAATTTTTTTTCTACAAGTTTCTCAAATCCAGTCTAATATATATTACTTGAGGTGCAACCCATTCATCTCGCTGAGTCAGGAATCGATTGATTTTCATTTGATCACCTGATCAAATGCTGAACAATATTTGCCTTGCCCATTTATTAAAATTAGAACTCAGACTAGAGTCTATCTGTAGATACAAACCAAATCCATCTACTTTTAATGGATTTGTTTTGAAATAAACCAAATCATTGCATATAGCCGAGGAAGATGCTTTGTTGCAGTACTTCTTTTCCCTTGGATTCAGCAAAGACATTGTCATCTTTCAGCCCAATGACTAAATTTCATTTTAATAATTTAAAATGAGTAAAAACATTGCTGCATTAAATCTATGCACTCGTTCAGTGAACACATATTGGTAACCTGCTCCCTTAAAGGCTGCACAGAGCTGTAAATCGAGTGAGTGATGCTGGGTCGCCCTCCCTTTCTCCACGACTGCAGAGGCAGCGCAAGGCCATGAAAGATTGGAAGCAAAGTGACGTCCTCTGGTTTATCCTCCCTGAAAGCCTTCACATGCTCTCAGTTCCACATGAGGGATCTGATGAAAGCCGTTTGTCAGTACGCTACTTAATTATCAGCCAGAAGAGGAGCCTCTGATGCCATCCTCTGTCGACGGGCTTAGAGCCGCACGCCGACAATGGGCCACGCTAACAATGAACAAGCGAGCTGCTCATAATGACGATGGGATGGTGCCAACTATCCACTTCAGAGTCAAAGAAATGGGGAACCCAACAGAAAGAGTGGTTTCCACTTCAAATTCAAAGTTTTTTCCGGCTCATTAGAAGCTTGTGTAATAAAAAATTTCAGAGGACTGAAAGTGTTACAGAAGAGCCAGATGATGGTTTGACCTTTTGTTTCTGCCCGTCTACACAAAGGTGTTCAATATGCATGGAAGCATCAGTGCGAACTTAAAAATAGTCGTATGAACTCCTTTGACCTGCTACTTCCCCTCATTCTTTTGACTAGAGCTTGTTTCTATCTAAACATGAGATTACAGGGGAAGAGAGGCTCATCTCTTGTTTTCATCCTGTCTTACAGACACTGAAGTCAACTCAAGTTTCTGGGAATGTTTGGCCTGGAGCTTTTACTTTGGAGGAAACAGCAAGTCATTTATTATTGTGTGCATTAATGTGATACGATTCACAGCTGCACATTTCCCAGAGGCATGAGCATTTAGTGACAAACGGCAATTATTCAACATGAATCTGGGATTTCCAATAGGCAGCAAAAAGTACATGCATTTATGACATATGTTACATTTAGGGGGAAAAAAAGTTGGTTTTCTCTGTATAGTATGGTGCTTTTCTAAAAAAAATATTCTAAACCACTTCTTTCAACTAAATACACTAAAAAATGATCCAACTTAAATAAATTGCTTCAGCTGGTAACATTAATTGAATTAAGTTGATCTAAAGAACTTAACAACTGTATAAACTTAATGTATTAATCTGGATACAATTTCAGTGTTACCAACTTCACTAATTTATTTAAAGTTGGATAAACTGCTCCTTTTTTTTCCAGTGTCGGACAGAAAGGAAACCTACAAACTCAACTCTCACATGTGATGCAATGTTTTATGAATGCAAGAAAAAAAAAAAAGGGAATTTGTTTATTTTTCATTTACTTTTCCTTTACAAATAATGGACAAGTTTTTTGGCATCTGCACAAGCTTAGATCAACTGCACTTGATAATTTAGTGTAATTTAATTTCTGACATCTGGAATAGATTATTTTACTAAAATAAAGAATTATTTTATGAATTTTATTTTAATAAAATATTGTCTAAAATACAGTTTTTGATCCAAGATATATTTAGTTTGTAAAAGGAAAATGATGAGCAACAGCGCTATGTTTGGCATTTAAAACAGTCATTTCAAAAAAAAGAAAAAAAAAAAATCAAGATAATGAACTTTGGAAAAAAATATTCTGTTTTTATCCAGATTTGGAAAACAATCAAACCCAATTTCCAATTTCAAGATTGTGTAGGAACCTGAAGTTAATTAATTGGATCAAGGAAGAATGGATGAAAATCATTCAATGTTAATTTAAATTACATGTTAAAGCAGCAAAAGTACACAGTGAACAGACAGGGGAGGTTAATGGTAGCTAAAGGACGACATAAATCCTGTGAAATAGTAAGTTAGCAGTTGAATTAATAGAAAAAGGTTTTCAGCAGCTTTTTGAACAATGAACTGGGCATCATTATCAATAAGCTGCTTCATAGCATTGTCTCAGGTGAACACTTGTTTAAAATAATTATAAAATAAATACAGATGTGTGGCTAAAAGCACATTTTGTAAGGTAAGGACATTTCATCAATAACTTCTAATCACCTCATTCTTTAGTATTTTTGCAAGAGTTCAAATTGTAATAAAGCATTCCCTTTATATCAGATCTAAAAAAAAAAAAAAAAAGTGTTCCGACAGCCCTAAAAAATATTTTTTCCCAGGCGCTAAACCTCCAATAATCTACATAATATGAATCAGATTTGATTTCCTTCTGAAAGCGAATCACAGACCCACTCTATAGTCCATTAGCCAAGTTAATGCAGAGCTACCAGACTTGCTGACCCATTAATAATACATCGCAGTGGTCAAAAGAGGCCAGACACCTCTGTGCACCCTTTCATCCCTCTACATGGCCACATTAATGGACTAATTCAGATGCAATTAACTGGTGAGGAGAGGCTGTGGCCTTGCGGCTGGTGAAGTGCGAGCTGAAGGGGCTTAAAGCCAGGACTTGGATTATAATCACTGTGAACAAACACATGAACACACAGAGACACAAAACTATTTACATACCATTAGAGGAGCGCCTCAACAGTCTGCTGAAAAACCTCAAGCAGCGTTTCCAACTCAATACCAAGAAGGAACGCCAAAACGCAACATATTTTAAACCCCAACACCTTCTGCACCAGCAATGCAATTTAAATTAAGAGTCTTTTGTTTTCAACAATTGTGCACATATAATAAAAAGACAGAAGGATAAAAAAAAATACGACCTTCCAAGGGGGTCATAAGGACTGATCACAGACATGGAAGTAAAATTGTGTCAAAATTAATGTATAATAGGAATGTGGGAATAGTAGCCAACAGCCAGGTTTCAAGGTGACTTTTGGGCTTTTGCACATCTTATTCTTGCTGCAGCTGCAAGAGGTTCAAAATGATATGTCTGAGCCAGAATGTGACTAATGATCCACAAGCCATTATATATGCCGAGGCTAAAGTAACTGATGAGGATAATGATGACATTAATAAAGCTTCATGAAAAATTTCTGCAAGTTTCAGTTGGTTTAATTGAGCCCTTTTCAGCCTCTGTTATTAGAACAGTAATTTAAATGTATTAGTTAGTTTTAAAAACAGAAAACTAAAATTAACAGCACAGTTAGTATATTTTTAAACAGCCTTTTTCTGCCTGATCTGCACATGTACATTGACTGCGGTGATTGAAGTCGACCCACCAATAGTTTACAGATGAATATGGCTGCCTGTAAGCCACGCTGCTCTGATTCCATGATCCCGGCTGCTTGGTCTGAAAGCACACATAGTGGTTTTTCACGAAGCAACTGAACAAACTGAATTGTAATGGAGGGATAACAGCTGCAGGTTTGTTACAGAACTATGATCCAAATTGTCTATAATTGTTGTGGTACATAAAAAGTTACTTTTTAAGCAAAAGTTAGTGACATCCAAGTCTTTTCGAAGGTTTATATTTGGATTATTAAACACTTAATATTCTACAGAAACCCTTATTCTGAGTCCAGTTACTACATCAATCATAAAATTAACTAATTCAGTGTAATATGCATTAAACACTACAAACTGCATGAACAAGCATAACTTATTTCTCCAGTTTGTAGACAAATAAAAATGGCTGATGCGCTCTAAATGTTCACTCGCCCACTCACTACAACACACCTTGGTTTTCAGGGTGCAATTCATTTATGTTTCAGCTTGAAATGTTTTTAAAAATATTCTTGGCAGGTGAATATGCAACCTGTTTTCAGCAAAAAATTGGGTTATTTAGGCCAGCCTTTACAATCTCTTAATGAACTGGTTTCATGCGTTTTTGCTGCCAAATTATCCTAAAACCTAAAACTTATGCAGTGTTCTCACTTTGGTTTTAGCTTATGGTCTGGCGTAATGTTCTCAAACTGTGACTTTTTGAGTTCTGACTTCTCAAAGTAGCAAAGAGAATCCCTCTTTTGATTATTGTAGTTTTTTTGTCCAGTTTTTATTCCGTTTCAATAAATTAGAAAAGCAAAATCAAACGCTGTGGCCTTTGGACAAACATGCAACATGAGTTTTTAGCAAACACTGGTCAGAAAACTTAAAACAAAATTTTAAGTAAAAAAAATAAATAAATGAAACTCACTATTACCTGTGTTTTCCTTTCATCACAACCTATCTCCACTCAACAACGTTGCTGTGAAAACCCATTTTTTGTTCCTCCCAGATCTGACGGTGACAAATGAGCAATTAGAGGAGCGATATTCATACGTCCCATTCGTGGCTCTGATGACCTGGGATTAGCCCCGTTGATGCCAAATGCGAGAGATGTGCCTGTCAATACAGGCGCCTGGCAAGGCAGTGCAGCCCTTTCTGGCACGTCATCCATCACTGGTTCCGCTCGGCTGCCGCAGCTGTGTCACTGTCCCCGCTCCGACAGACTGCTGACCCCACTAAGGACGCAGCAGCAGGATGATCGGATGACACTCTGGGAAAAGAGACAGCCATCCTGGTTCTCTGACAAGGCAGAGAGCGAAGAGGAAAAAAAAAAAAAAAACCTTTTCTTAGCCCTCGTCCTCATAGCAACATAGTTCTCAAAAAGCAGGTGTGAATTTCAGGAGTCATGGGGAAAAATGCTGCTTCTACATTTTTATCTTACAGGAAAAGAGCGGGGCTCTGAGCAGAGGAAAGCCGTTAGCTGCAGGAGGCTGGCACTGGAGGTGACAGGTGTTAAGTAATTGCCAAGGAGAAGAAGGAGGGTGGATGAGAACAAGACAAAATCTAACACTGACCAGTTTTCCACATTAATTACTTGCCATGCAGATTTCATCAACATGCCAATCATCTGGTTCAATCTGCTTTTTTTTTTAAAATTCTCATCAGATTTAAGTGACCCACAGTGTGGATGTCAGACTGTATGGGTGAGATGCCAACGCCTCTAAGTGGATTTTCACTGCTTGTAGAGACGCAGAAAGAAATCAGCTGAGGACCAGAGTCTGATGGCCAGAACTCAAAAGATCCAATCTTTTTCCAATTAGTGAACGAATGGCCTGACAACACTCTTCAATGTGGAAGTTCTCACTGTGGTAATGGTGGCTATTTTACGTATCAGGAAGTTGCTTAAAATAAAGTCAGTCAACATAAAGACAAACTCAGTTTAAGGCATAGAATAAGTAATTTTAGGAGGTTAAATGGTGAAATAGACTCCATTTTTAAAAACTGTTGTTGGTGGAAGTATGAAAGAAATGGTTTGGATATTTTATCCCTCTATTGTAATAGACATTGCTCTGATTTTTTAAATATATTTTTCTTTCTTCTTCTGTTAAATAGAGGATACAGGAAGGAAGACATAAAAGAAAGGAGGGAAGGTCCAGTAAGTTCATATTTCTGCCTATGTCCTTTTTAAATAGTTATCTAAACATTTATTATTGCATTTGAACTGTGAATGTGAATATGTTTAATAAATGTTAAATAAACTAAACTAAAAGGAAGAACAGATTTCCTGTAAGAAGCAAGGTATCAGACAAAAACTGTCCTGTGTGAATTAGCCTCTTTATGTGCATGAAAACCTTTGAGCACACGTCACTGTATAATGAGGTACTGATTGGGTGATCACTTGAACTCAACAGCAAAGTGAGCTTTCTAAGACGCCTGGAGATTGTGATTGAAAAATCAGGGTTATCCTCCCTCAGTTGAAACATCAGAATTTTATATTACAAACAAACTGGTTTTATTTGCCTTTTTTGTTGTACTGGCAGTCAATTTTCAGAAAATAAATGCTTAAAGTCAAAATTATTTTATCTGGAATTTGAGAGAGTGTCAGTAATTTCCATAAAATTAAAACACACAATTTTAGTATTAAAAAAAAAAAAAAAAACAAGCTTAAAAATGTTGAAATGCTCTTCTCTCAGGCAGAATCTGCATCAGCAGGTCAAAGCTTTAAAAAACAAGAGCAGTCTTAGGCTGTTCTTGACTTGACAGCCTCTTCTAATTAGTCCTGCAGCCCATATCCCTTTCATTTCCAAAAGGTAAACGCTATGTGCAAGCTACGGTGATGACAGATCAATTAGCTGCAGGCTTCACAAGAGGTAACGGCTCCTCAGGGAGAGCGGGTTTGCATAATTAAGAATATTATTAATTATATTTAAAGACAAAAGGGTTACACATAAGAAAATGTCTGGAAAGAATTGCAACAAAAGACCGTGCATTGTGTGCAGAGACCACCACAGCGGCAGCATCTCCTGCTCCAATTCAGCCTGGATTAATCTAACAGGGCAGAATCAGTGTTAAAGGGAGATTGCAAGGACTGCACTCTATTTATAGAAAGCACAAATCATTGCTGTACCTCCTTCCTTCCTTCCTAGTCCTCCTCATCAGGACAAAAAAATAAAAAAATAAAAAAATAAATCTGTGTGCATACAAGAGGCAAAAGGAACCATCTGTGATCCCAATGTAAGCAAAGGTCAGGTGATATTAACAACTGAGAAATCATTAGGTTGCCAAGCCATTTTCAATCTGCCACTGTGGATGTATTTCTGGAAGGGAGGACTTTACTCAATCAATAATGGCCTACATTTAGAGTGATCAAGCTTGTAATCCAACATATAAAGGCAAAGATATTCATAACACTTTCAGCAATTTACTTTGAATAATCTTGTTTTATTTCGCAAAAGCAGTGGCGTAATGCCATTAAGTTTGAAGTTAATTCATAGGATAAAGAGCTAAACTTGTAGCCGGATGCAAGGAAATACAAAACATGCTCATTATAAAGGAAACGGACGCAGAAAAAGTAAAGTATTACAGTTTAAATATTTCTAGCCAAACACCAAACACTTAGAAAAAAGTGCTTCATTCTGAAAGCTTAAAACCCAAGTAATCACTAATGCATTTTATACTTTGTTTGTATAACACAGTACTGAAAATGTGATGCCCCAAATTGTACAGCAACTGAAACATAACTGAAACGCATTTTTTAAATAAACATAGTATTGACATGTTGGATAAAAAAAAATCAGGTTTTCAGCTCATAAAAAAGTACTACTTCACTGAATCATCGAATTTTCTAGCATGTCTACATGATGTAATTAAGCAACTTCAGATAAAGTCTCTCCAAGTAAAAAACCTCTGAACCTTTGAACAAGAACACGGTCAGAGATCAACAGGCGATTGTTACATGAACCATCGATGCTTTCTAGAAATTACTAAAGGGGCGTGGCAGGTAGGGAAGCAGCAGCGCAGCTAGCGTGTCTGTATCGACTGCAGCATATCTCATTATCACGGGGGAGGAAGTTCTCTGAATCAATTGATGACCGTGATCAGCAGCCTTTTACGACTGGCTGTTGCATCACATCCAAGTGAGCAGCGAGAACAGATGGGAGGGAGCTGTAACAGCTAATGACTGCTTAAAACGATAACACAAGTCACATATATATATATATATAGCGGCGGAACAGTGAAACCAAAGCAGTGCTTGTCAAAGTGACGGCTAGAGTTTCAACTAGAACTGCAGCCAACATCTCTATACAGGCCTGCAGGCCACCAGAGGAAGCAATAGAAGCCTCAGGCCTTTTATGTACTGCACTGCAGTCAGCACTTCACTCGGCGCAGTGTGGGGACAGCAGCTCCTGCCAAAATCTATCCATGCCAAGGCCTGCCAGCTTGCTCTCCCCACCCACTCTAAGGGCCAGAGCGTGAGCGGTGGGGTGCCGGTAGGCGGGTGCAAGGTGAGGCTGGTGGGCGGGTGGCCAGGCTGGAGCTTCCTGACACGGGAACCCGCCTCACAGCGGGATCAAGCGAGCTGCCGAGTGAATCACTACCTCTCCCACAAACTGGAAAAAATAAAAAATAAAAAAAAAAGTCTGTACCGGGCCAACAAGGAGACACTTTTTCAGGCTGAGACAACAACTAAAAATACAGCTATGAAAGCTTGAAACTCAGACTGAAACTTTCATCCAAGGTGAATTTGCAGGTGCATGTCCATAAATTAGAAGCTAATTGACTTTAGCAATGCAATTCAAGAAGTGAAACTTCATTACTTAGAGATGGATGTAGCTTAAGAGCATCTTCCTCTGGATGTTACAGTTCCTGAAAACCTAAAATTTGGTATCTCATAAAACTATATTACTACACAAGACTAAATAAAGCATTTTTTATGCAGAAATGTTATGTCAAAGGAAAGACTGCAGACTTGGTGAGACTGCAACATTTCAAACACTGAGAAAAAACAACTTTATTCACAGACTAACACGTTTCAGCTGCTGGGTCAACAAGCTGAAATGTGTTGGTCTGTTAATAAAGTTGATTTGGTGAGTCTTCACCTCACCAGATCTTTGTTTCTCTCCATTCACCTTCAGAGTCGTTGAAGTTGTGCCAGAAATGTTTGGAAGACTGCTGACTCCAGTAGAAAATCAGACACCCTCTGCAGCGAAGGCACGCCACAAACAGATTGCTAAAGAAGGTGACTGTGTTCATGTATGAGAAGATGAGTGGAAGGAAAATCTGTGGGAGAATTGCTGAACAAGCAGCAGACATGCACTGGAAAAAGAACATCTTACCAAATATTTTAGTTTAGTTTCAAGTGGAAATATCTTAGTAAATTTGAAATAAGATAAAAAAAATAACTTACAAGCAATTTTTAACAAGCAATAGGAGCTCGATTTAAGTAAATAGTTCTTTAACATTGATGAAAAAGTATTTGTTTCATTGGCAGATTATTTCACCTAATACATTTATATCCAAGTTAATTTATCTGCCAATGAAAGTAGGACTTTTTCATCAATCTCAAGGAATATTTACTTAAAATAAGCCTATATTTCTTGGTGAAAATTTGCTTGCAAGTTAGTTTGTCTTATTGCAAATGTACTAATATATTTTCACTAGAAACTAGACCAAAAATACTTTGTAAGACTTTGTGATTTTGCAGGGTAATTGCAGGTTTGTCAGCATTTTATAAGCAAACACCATTAAGAGTTTAGAGTAGATTGATTAGACATGGACTGTGGCTGTCAGTGCGCTGCGTTCCTTAAGCCACGGCAGAAACAGCAGAACCCTGACTAGAGATGCTCTCATCCGATAATATCAATCTTTATGAGCCATGATACTGGAAAAAATTTGTAAAAAAAAAAAAAAAAAAAAAATCAATCAATCAGGATTGGCTATCGGTGACAATGTGGCCAATCCGTAAGAGCTGCTGTATTCAGTTTAATCCTATGCTTTATGCTCTGAGCACCATTATGCTTTTTTATTTATTTTACATTTTATTTACAATTCCTAATTATATTTCTGAACCATTTGAAAGGTTTGGTTTTGCATGCTTGACCAAATTAGTCAACCTATTGTTTTCGTCAGTTTCAGTTTCTATATTATTTAATTTACAACGGCTGTTCTACTCCTAACTGCACCATTTGACCAGTTAGGAGAATCTATAGGTGCATTTAAGAGTGCTGTATCAATTTGTAATTCAGTACATTTATGTCTGCTTAAAAAAAAAAAAGGGAAACATTTTAAGTCGATTTGTTGCTGTTTTTATTTTTTCGGATCGGTGTCTGCCACTACTAAATCACAGATATCTCTGTCGAAAGTGAAAAAAGTGAATCTATGCATGCCTAACCTTGATTACACCCTGAACTAAAACGTTGCCAACTACTTCCAAGTCTTTGATTTAGTTTAAAGGATATTTAGTACTCAATTTAAAAATCAAGGTGGAAAAGTCTGAAAGAAATTTGAAATTAACCTTCCTTAAAGCTCCAGTGATAATTTAGGGGACGTGTTGTTTCAGATGTTGAATTACTGCGTTTTATTAAATCCAGAGTCAAGGCGGGCATCTACCAAGAAATTTCAGAGCCTTTCATGCTTCCCG
Source organism: Poeciliopsis turrubarensis (assembly GCA_010277015.1). Lineage (NCBI taxonomy): Eukaryota > Metazoa > Chordata > Actinopteri > Cyprinodontiformes > Poeciliidae > Poeciliopsis > Poeciliopsis turrubarensis. The sequence goes on from VMRN01000024.1 coordinate 4,821,166, forward strand.
CTGCTAACAAGCTTTATGGAGACGCCAATTTCATTTTCCAGCAGCACATGGCAGCGGCTTACACTGCAAAACAGTAAAATACCTGGTTTAATGTACATGATTTAGTCGGGCCAGCAATTTGACCCGACCTAAACCCTTCGGAGAATTTATGGAGTCGAGTCAAGAGAAGGACGAGAGACACCAGAGCCAACGATGCAGACAAGCTTCAGGACGCTATGAGAGCAACCTGAACCTCCCGCCTCAGCTACAGGCTGAAAGACCCAGCAAACAGAACCACAGCAGAGTCCTGAGAGCACACGAGCAGGTCACCATTACTTAGGAAGATTAGCTTTCTTATGATTGGTTTAATCTAACTGGAAAACTGAACGCAGGGTTTTTATTAGCTGTAACAATAGGAAAAAACTATTTAAATACATCACTGTGAGTACTGGATTTAAATGCACTGCAAAAACAAAGTAAAAAAATTTTTTTGTGTAGTTTTTGTGGAAATAAGAAATGAGCCAAAAATAACTTTTCAGCAAGATTATAACAGAGCTTGTTTTAGGCCAATACTTTCTATATATTTATCAAAGAGTACTAGTTCCACTGGCAAATATTTTTCACTTACATGAAAAAAGTATTTTTTCATTCTATATTGCAGGCTTAATACAAGCCAGTATATTTCTACAAGTCACTTCTAAGTTTGTTTTTCCATTTCTTATTTGCACTACAAACTAAGCAAAAAATACTTGGTAAGATTTTGTGTTTTGCAGTGTAATGTGTGTTTTTTTTATTTGACTATGACAGAGCACATAAATCAAAATTCCCATGATTTACGGCCCTGTAAATGTGCCAAAATTAGCACAATAGCAAAATGTTATCTTTTTTTCCAAAGGTAATTACACAGACAAAAAACTGATTAAACATACCTCACTAAAAATACCTCACTAAACATCTGACAAGAAATGACAACATTTATTTTATGCAGCATGCAGTTCAGCAAGACTTTTGTTTCTGAATTCATTCAGTGATTTTCCAACACAGAGACACATTTACAAGAAAACGGATCATTTTTGGATTGTGTAAGTTAGGAAGTAAAACATTTCCCCAAAATGTGTTTGTTCTCATGCTTTGGGGGGAAAAAAATCCACATGAGTAAGTCCTTAAAATTTAAATGCACGCTTTACAGAGTAATGATGATCCTGGTTAACGGAGCAGGCAGACGTATCACAGTCAGCATGAGCACTGAAGTAATTTTACACTTTTAGATTTTAGGCTGCAAACCTGAGCTTGAGGTGGGAGATAGAGGCAGAAGGTACAAATGCTCATACCTCCACAATCTTATTCAAATAAGCAAATGCAGCAAGGATTTTCTGAGCCCTGGCAAGCCACCAGTCAGAAGCTGGAACATTATCTCCAGAGTAAATAATGTCCTGGAGGACCAGTGGCTACCCAAAAATCACTTTTTAGAAAAATAGAGCGCTGCCCCAGGCTACTATTATTAAGCCTCAGATCCAATAGGAAGTTGAACCTTTGATCTGTTTAGGGTACTGCGTATTTGCATTTTATAATGAGATCAAAGTGAAGTCCAGGACCAATGCAGAAGACAGCTCTGTGCCCCATATCTGCACGCCCAACTACTTGCAGACTTCCCAGTTATCAAGATCATGCAAGTGCTGAGGACCTTCAGTGGAAAAAGCAGAGAGGCATTCAGAGTTTGTTGGGCAATCAACAGCAACCCAGTTTCTCATCCAACTAATTTTCTTCTCTTGTACACAGGTGCAGAAGCGAGAAAAAATATATAATAATCTCATGCCAAAAGCAAAAATCTCCTCAACGGTTCAAGTTCAACAGCAAACATTTCAAGCATTTTCAGACTGGTTGAGAATTGCTTTAGATTTGATTTGGCATTCTTCACCTGGAAGAAATGCAGAGGGAAATTTACACACTCTACCTGAAGAGAGCCCACAAGGAGCCGGGGGAAGGTTTCAGATGAGTGCAGAGGTCAACATTTCAGAGAGGGTTTTTTTTTTTTTATCTCGTTTCTGCACTGGTAGAAAATCCACCAGAAAAGAAATCACATATACTGTCACTTTTTTTTCCTTTTTTTACTTTAGCATTTCACATTTTTAGACACTAAAAAAAACAGAGCTGGAGATTGAAGCAGGATGGGGGTTTTTTCTTTACTTTTTTAAATATAAAATCACAGAATTATTTGTTTTAGATTCAGAATATGAATTCATTTGGCTTCTTGTTAAAGCTGTGGCTCTCAAATTCAATACATTAAGTTATTTTTAAACCAAAAAAATAAAAATAAGGTTCAGAATATGGATTTGTGAACAATTATAATAGAAAAAGAAGCCCACACAATTAAGCTTCAGTGACCGTAAAAAACACTGAAATCATCCGAATAAAATCCATTTATGCAGTTAGGCTTTTTGCCATATTACCCTCCATAAAGCATGCTGCTATAGTCAAAGTGTCGGTGGATCCCCCCTCACTTGCAGATTCTTTATGCAACATTTGCCCCATTACCAGGTGTTGCAAAAGTGCTGATTAACCATTTCTGACACGCAAGGTTGCATTCCCGATGACAAAGACCAGATTTGAAACTTCTGACAACTCATTAGGAAACTTTAAGCAGCACTTATTCCGTTTACTCAATTCATACCGAGAGTTAAAATGTTTTTTTATGTTAAGACATACTGACATGAAGGAATATTAACAGTTTTTTGACCCTGTGCTGGAGACTGCTCCTGAGATTAAAAGTTAATCTCAGTAGTTTTCTGGGTCAGCTTCCATTGCATGCAACAGCTTTGAAGTTGGAAAGACAGCGCTACAAATATTTATTGTGACAAAGAGCTCCTTCCATATTGCATTACAGGAAATGGCTGCAAGCAGATGCTCCTTTTGGTAACATGCATTTAGAGATCCTTGCATGTGAAGTACTAAAGCAATCTGGCAGATTTTCAGAAACAACGTGCCTCACATGAAGGAAGCTGCAGCGTATGAGCTGAATCACGCACGAGGCTGCTCAGACAAACTTACAAAACATCAGTCAAAGGCGCCTCCGAGAGCTGCAGAGGGTGTGAGGAAAATCAGCCACTAATTGCTTGCTCATACATGCCGGGCGCATATTCATCGCTCTTGAAGAAAAAAAACAAAACAAAAAATAAAACACTGTTAACGTTTTTTTGACCTTGATGAATTATATGTTTTTATTGACGGCACTTATTGATATTTCTTAAAAGCGGAGGCTAATGGAGTTGTGTTGAGAAGATTAAATGGGTTGCTGGTGTCCAGATTAGCCAGGTCTCATCTCTCAGGCACAGCTTGCATTATCATACAGAACTGACGCATGCGTGTGCGTGTGCGCTGAGTCTCAAATTGCTGCGAATGGCATCTCCAGGGGAACAGAAGAGCGATGACTACATCCGACCTACATTCACCCCATCCTGGCATGCTCGCTTTCAACTAATTACACACACTAACATGCATACTCAGTCAGGCTATCGGTGGAGTAATATCAGGGAAAAGCTGCAAGGAGAATGCTAATACAGCATGCATGCTGCAGAATAACACATCATTTTGGTGCTGTGAAAGTTATGATGTCATAAACCTTTTACAGCTGTGCAAAAGTAACTTCCAGATGATTTGGAGAGAAGCATATCTTAGTGCTTAAAAGGAGTAAAAACAAAACTTGAGGCTATTGGAGTCCATTCAAAGGCCTCGAGGATGAAACATCTAATAATAGATTCCATTCAAATATCTTGTGTTGAGGAGAGTAATTCATATTTTAAACACATGGTTTTACTCGTTTGATTTCTCAGAATAACCGACAGGACAAATACGCCATTAACAAGAATTTAAAAAAAAGAAAAAAAAAAGGTGACGCAGGCTAGAGCCTACGAGCGCACCCCCTTACCGCTCTTTCAGTTTCCTGAGCTGTACAGCATCCTGGTTAGAGTGATGTGGTTTTTCACGCTTTTAATGTGCGGGGTATTTCAACATTTGCAACCCACGTGTAGGCTAGAATCTGACGATCTGTGCAAGCCATAACTAAACTTGAAAGCACTGGAGGAGCGTCAAACTGCACCGCCACTGACTAATTTTGTGACTTACACTTTTACCAGAAAAAAAAACCTGATTTCAGTTACGTCAGCTCGTTTTTTCTTTTTGTATTTGTACATCCAACTATGCAAAGAATATCAACTGATCTGACTTTATACATATATGGGTAGGAATGTAATGGTAGAGATCCCAAATGTCAACCAGTCAACCAGTCACCTTAAAAATATTAAACATGACAAAGCAGTTGCTAACGTTGTGATACTCAAGTTATGTTTGCAGCGTGGCGCCCCCATGATTTTAGCTCAGGTTCAATCAGAGAAAGCAATGAAGAAGATGGAACTGGCTGAACGTCTCCGCCACTCAGGCTACTGTACTGACTCGTTGTAGTTTCTAAGAATACACATTATCTTGATTTCCTCCACTGTTACTCTGTTTGTTGTTGTCTCAAACTTTCCTGTGAAATCAGTAGCTAGCTCAGAACTAAATGTAGTGGCTATGTTGCCTAGCAACCAGGAAATTCACTCGTTTTGTTGCAGAAGGTTGCAAAAATGATGTGCAACGATAACGCTTTTAATAGTCAGCACCAGTTTTTGGTTGTCTTTGAGGTCTTATCTGCTGATTGGGCTTTTCTCCAGTGCATCCTCACTTCTACATAAAGTTTGATTTTATGAGCTCATGCAAATGAAAAGTTATGCGCTTATTATCGATGAATGATAAACAAGTGATCTACCAGTGCACCAATTCTGAAACTAGTAGACTCTAAAATTAATAAATATCCATGAATAGCTTTGTGGCTAGGTGTCTGTTATAAGTGTCAATATCCATCAGATTGCTCAACTCCATTACTAAGGCTGTCTGAAAATGCTTAGTTACATACAATTCTGGAAAAAATTAAGAGTCCACTGCACTGAACCCCATTGAAAACCTTGTTTCCAATCAAATATTGATTCCTGAACTCTTCCTGAATAAGTATTGTTGTTTCTAAATTAATATAAACATGTTTTCTTTGCATTATTTGACATCTGAAAGCAATTTGTCAATTTTTCATTTAAATAAATACAACATTTTTGCTAGGAACTTCAGAGACATGTCAGCAGTTCATAAAGTAAAATCAGAGAACTGATCATTTTAAGTGGTCTCTTCATTTTTTCCAGAGCTCTGTATTTAACAATATAAATATACACTTTTTTTTCTTACCTCTACTAGTAACACTTTCAAATATCTATATGTATTTATAGTCACACATCCAGTTTTTCAGCAATTTTTATGTGCACTCCGGCAGCCAAGCAAGGATATTTTGTGGCCAAATTCACTGTTGTGGATTTGGCCAATAACAAGTCTAAGCTTTATATTTTATCCTCTGAGAAATAACCTGAATACTTTGAAGAGCACACTATTGTCCAGACTATGGAAGCTACAATCTTGATAAAAAGTACATTTATTTGTAAAGTTTGATCAATAAGGGTCATACGCGCTGCATCTGGATTTGTCCAACAACAAAAGTTGAATATAACACTGCAACCCTAAAGCCAAGGTCTACAGAAAACCATTTAGCACTGAATGTAACAAGCCACTGCACACAAAGGTGGGTGGCACACAAAGCACAGAGCTGAAATCAGTGTTGGGTGAAAATGGCTGCAACTCAAATCAAGACTGCACGTATGCCGCCGGGTTACTGACAACTAAATAAGTAATGATGAAGGCAAAAGAGGAAACAACGGCTGCAAAATGAAACAATTAATTTCCTTACAACGTGCATTTTCACAAAAGCTAAAATCAATCCATCTATAACAACACATGCTTTCTCATCTCTGCCTCACCTACATTCATTCACATGCACACACACGCACGCACACACAGGTCCACGCGCCAGATCTTGTCGCCCAAGGAAATGGGTTTCATACATCTTGTCTGACTGCAATAAAGCAGTGCCTAAGATTCTATTTCCAATAAACGTCGACTGATTGGAAAACTCATTCTAATATCAATTTCCATCTGGGGCCTTTAAAAGGCAATCAGCATAGCTTCATCTCGGTATATCATGGGCTCCTTGAGATGATGACACAGCACTGGCTTTCTCCTTCTGCATAATGGCCTTCTCCTATCAAAGCATCTGCAATGAATAATACCACCCATGAATGGGCTATTTAGTCTGTGTTCGCACAGATAGGGGCCACTTGTCTGAATATTAATCCAGGGTTTTACACTTCATATGGTTCTCTCAGGGCTGCACTGTTTTTCATTCAGAGGAGTGAGGCACTTAGTGTGATTTGGCACACTCAGTTTTTCCTATTTTTTTTTTTTTTTTCCTCTAAGCTTCCTAGGATGTGACAATGGTGATTACCAGAGGAACTACACTTTGTTTAAGATGCTTCCGCACCTAAAACATAATGATTTGAGTCGGGCAACATTGGTTTCAGCAAAATGCAGGTCCCAGAAATAACTTCCACAGGTTAAGAAAAACAAAATATCTTCCAACACAAACAAAAAGGTCGATATTTCATCCCTGAGCAGCAGTAAAAACAGGAAGTTATAGGCCATTATTGTCAACAAATCAAAGGAAATGACAGCAAAAAGCACCAGACAGCAACAAATATCTAGATCATTGATTTATGTCTTCACCCTTTACTGTCCACTTGAAACAAAAGCAACATTTTGTTACATAAAAACTTCTGCACCTATTTGATTGTTGATCGAGACCAAGCGAAAGTATTCAGACCCCCATTTATAGAGCATTCTGGGCAGGAGGAAACTGTGGCATTGTTTTCATTTTTTTCATGAGTAAAGATGAAATGAAATAGGATGTGTGTTTGTGGCCTCTGGGATTGAACACATTGTAGAAACTCCATATTAGTCTATTGGAGGACCAGCTTTGGACATGTAGACACGGAAAGTTTTCTCTGTCTTTCGTCACAAAACAGATCAAGCTCTATCAGACAGAATGGTGACCATCTTCAATCTTCCACAGACCCTCAGAGGGATTAAGATCTGGACTTTAACTAGGCCTTTCCGATACCTTACTAAACTTTAAACTAACCTAGTTCAATGGAGCTCTGGCTGTTGATTTATCAAATAAAATGCAAATAAAATACATTGAAATATGTGGCACTGACATGACAAAATGTGAAAAGGGTACAAATACATATGCAATGTAACGTTTGCAGCCACAGTAAAGCTCAAACAGAAAAAAAACTTTGTACATAAATCAAAAACGTTTCCTGCTCCTTACCTTCCAGCCGCTGCCTGCCTCCCTGTAGTAGGGGAAGTTATCACAGATCCACTGGTAGATCTCGCTCAGCGTCATCTTCTTCTTTGGCGAGCTGTTTATGGCGAATGTGATGAGGCTGGCGTAGCTGTACGGAGGCTTGCCGTCCTTGTGCTGCTGCACCTCCTCCTGATCCAGCGTGGTGGTGTGATCCAGTAAGGTGCTCTTCTTGCCCATCCCGGGGCCGTGGGCATTCTGGGCGTCCGTTTTGCGGATGGCCGCCTGCATGGTCAGCTGAGGGAGCCAGTCCATGGAGGTCAGGCTGCTCTCCAGCTCCGACGTCATGGTGACGGCAGGCCGGGCAAGAGGGAACTGGGGTATATATGTTAAAAAAAAAAAAAAAAAAGAAGAAAAAAAAAAAAAAGCCAGAGGAAGTGGTTAACGATGGTGAAAACAGTCCAAGTGTTGGAACTGACTTGGAAGAGAGATGAAATGAGGACAGCTTAGGACGTCAGCATAGCGTCTTCTGTGTGTCCCTGGAGAAACAAAGAGGAGAGAGACGTGCTTTTATTAGCCAAAGGTTTATTTCATGGAGTACATTAAAGCAGAGCGAAAGAAACCGTTCATCTGCCACACAGCAGCATACGAAAAACAAGAAAAGCTCCTTTGCAGTTTCCACAACGTCACCCAACCATTTTTATGAAGTATCCTCATATTCTGCACGCTAGAGATCACAAGCCCACCACTTTCTCCACCACTTGCTGCTCTCAAAGCTGACTCATAGCTGGGACTCCATCTGCACAGAGAGAGTAAATGCCAAGCAATTGTTTTCACAACTGCCAGCCAAATGGGGGAACGGCTCAGGAGGAATTCCGACTCTCTCGAGGGTAGTAAACCCCTTCTACATTTTTATCCCTGCTGCTCGCCTAACCGCCCGCCTCCTCCAAACGGAGCTTCTGTCGTAAACAAGCCAACTAGAGTCATCTTGCAAACTGTCCTCCACTATGTGTGTGTGTGTGCGTGTGTGCATGTGTTAGCCATGTTGCGCAGAAACCAGCCAGCAACAACCTGTCTCGCTGCCTCTCTCGGCACACCGCCATGCCGCTCTTTAAATAGATGATCCGTGTAGAAAGGCCAAAAGTTATGAACACAGGAATGTAGGGGTAAAAAAAAGGAAAAAGAAAAAGAGAATCTGGGCGGGATGACACTGCAGTCTGTTAGAGAGGGTCTGGCGGGAACAATCGGGAGGATGAGGAATCCCCACTTTGTTGTGGGATTTTTTTTTGCTTCACTTGACTAAATCTGCTCACAAGTGTGTGTTTGTTGGTGTGTGGCAGCTTCAGCATATTCAAGTCTGAGTGTGTGCCATTTGGCTCTGAATAGCAGGAGTCTTGAGGCCACCTCACTGGTTAAATCATGCATCTTGCAGTGACATGCAGGTCTAACAAGTTATTCCAAGATTTCATGACTTAACTTGGACTTCAAAATATATCACTATTACTATCAGAGTGTGTAACATTTACATCGCAATTCAGTGTAGGCTGCAACTAACTATTAGTTTAGTAATTTATCATTCTGCAGATTTTTATAATATTAGAAATATGTTAAAATATGCAAATAAACAAGAACATCTTATTGCCTAAAATGCACAAAACAGCATTCATTTAGTGAATGCTTGATCATTTGCTGCAGAGGATATCTCTGCAGCTTAAGAAAAAAAGCTCAGGCCTTTCTGCTTGACTGAACATCAATACAAGGTAGGGCTCATCTGTTGATTACTTAGATTAATAATTGAATGACAAAAGGTGTTTAATAGAACCTGTTTTTGTTTTTTTTACAGAATCAGAACCAGGTGAAGCTAAAACTATTCTGCTTGAGTTCAGGGTTGAACATATTTACAGATCTAGGTTGTTTTTCATTTTAAGGGTAAATGTGGATATTTTCTGTACATTTTTACTTAATTACTGCTCTGAGTATGCTGTTCTTTCAGCAAATGGCTTTTTTTGAGTCTGTATCCTCCAGTTTACGATTGATCAATTACTACATTAGTTGGCCATTATTTCAATAATTGATTAATCCCGATTCATCCTTTAATCCCAATTAATGTCATCAGTCCTAAAGGAGTTTTTGGAGCGCAGTAACTGTCGGTGAATATATTCCAAGTGTTTTGAACCTGCGTGTTTCATGCTAAGGTAATATTGAGCGAGTTGGACAGAGTCTCAGGGCAGCAGATGTTCACACTGAACACTAATGACGTCGCCCAAAATGCTAAATGTCACAGAGAGCTGGAAGCACAGATAAGGACAGCAAATAGGCTATAGTCGTCATATTATTTATCAATAATATGATGGCAAATACCTGCACGATACTTTAATATTGTGCAGGTTTAACAAGATTAAACCTGTAACATTTATGAAAAAAAGGCATGATCAGTGCTGGTTAATTGTAAACATCTTGTCAATAGCATAGCTGACGGTGCTATTCAGATCAGGTTTATGTAATTTTTCATATTGCAGGGTTTAAAACATATAAATTTGTAGAGTCAGTTTTTTCCTATTTGCTGTAGCTGTACTTTTGATGTTAATAATACTTTTAGAAATGCCAGAAAGGAAGTCATGCTGTTTCAAATAAAACTGAAACCGATAAAACAAAATTCCATAAAATAAAAATCAGCCGTCAAAAAAGCCGGGTTCTCTGTGTGAGCCAGAGAAAGGAGCGGTTGAATATTTGCAAGCGCATCCCGATGTCAGTGTTGTGTTATGTTAGCCTGGTAACAGCTCAGGGGATGACATCACGTGCAGCGCTGGCAGGTAACGCAGGCGGAGCTATGCTCGATGACAACGGGAACAAAGACTTTCAGCTAACAGTTTATTATTCAGGGATTACAGGGATCATTCTTAGCAACTTGTCCAGGTTTGTAGCGGCTGTTTTTAGCAAGCATGACAATCCCCTCCACCTTTACTCCTGCCACTCTGAGGGCTGAGCCTGCAGAATAATTTGAAAGGTGAGTAGAGGAGCTCTGAGATGTTTAATTCGTTTTCCTGCATATTCTCAAATTCCATATGTCCTGATATTTAAACTTCCTCTTTTATATCCATTGCCCTTCTTCCCTCCATCTTCTCTTTTAAGTTTGTATAAGGACTTTAAATATTTTTTAGATCTTTAGAAAACTTTAACCACATCATGTAAACAACTTGCTTGTTGGCATGGTTACATAACGGATGTCATAAAAACTACAAAAATACTACACGATATAATCAAAGGAGAACTGCATACAAATCAGCAAAGGGTATTAAAAATGCATTTACTGCCAAAAGAATAAAAAAAATTCTGGTATTCAATTAGACCCATTTCATTTCCAAGCCCTTCTGTATTTTCTGTGGTAGAACTTCCACATATTTATCATTTCAAACTTTTATTTACAGACTCAAAAATCGAGAGTTTGAGAGTTTACTCTGCTTTTCCGTAACATTTTGGATATTATGGACATTTCTGAGGATAATTTGTGAAGGCGCATTTTTGTGAACTTTGACCTTTTTTATTTTGCTAGTAAAATTTCCAAATTATGGCAGTGCTTTGTTAGCAGTCTGGTATATTAATAACTCTAAGGAGCACAGATCCAGTTTGGCTTGAAGTTTAAAAATAAAATGCTTTGTTGATTTTTCAATGAGTTTGCGTTTGGACAGTAGGTCAAAAAACAAAATAAAGTGTTAAAAATCATGGTTTGATTTGACAATTCAAACTGAAGAATATTTAATTACAAGTCAATTTAAAATTAAGAAAAGTAAGGGGGGAAAAAAAACCCAGAAAAACAATTTATTTTTAGTTTTGTATTTTTCCCAGAAATGAAAAATAGTCCAAGGAAATGCCAGACATTTTCCAGATTGTGTAGGAGCCCTAATGCTAGCATTACAGGAATGAAATGAAATTATCTGTAATGTCATTACAGTTAACATGTTACCTCATGATTTCCTTTGAACGAGCTCCATCTAAGTCAAAATGCAGCTGATGGTCAGAATTTGGTAGAAATGCAGTCACAGTTCAAGCAGAAGAGGTGCAAAACAGACACAAAAAACAAATGTATCTTTTCAAATATAATAATCTAACTATGATAGTACATTTTTATCACATCCAAATGTGGCTTAAGTACATTAAATCTTTTTTTTATTTTTTGATATGTAACAAATGCAAAGTACTTCAGAAAACAAAAATATTAAATAAGATTCTGCAACTTTTTGTAGCAATAAGCAACAACAGGAATCATGAGGAACTCCCAAACTGAGCAAACTCCTCTGGCAGCATTTGAACAGAAACTGTTTATGTTAATACTTTTCAGCTGATTTCTCACAGCAGGGGATTGCAAGGGCCCGGCAGCCAATTCAAGATCCTCCGTTAGTGCAGACGAGCAGAGGATAAGATGAAGGCATTTCTGCAAAACTAGACAAAATTCAAAGACGGGAAATACCAAATTTGACGGCAGGAGATCATTTATAGCAAAAGTAACTGGTCTAAAACCATTCCCTTATGATCACAGCTAAATTTCATCAGACACATTTTAACAAGAAAGGCGGTCTGTTATTTACTTAAATTTTAGACTAGTTTTAAGTGATGTTTCCGTATATGTTTCAATCTGAAAGGCTGAAATGGGGATGGCATGGAGAAGAGACTCATCTGAGCAGAGGAAAAGTGGATGGTGCATTGTTATGTTTACCACCATGTTTCAAATGTTAAGCTTTTAAACCAATTTCATGTTTGCAAAAATCGGACTGAACAGGCTTCTTTTGGCTGCAACTTCAAGTTGGCAAAACATTAAAACAGCTTGTTAAAACGTGATAAAAACGTGAATATTTAGAGGGTGCACACACAAAAAAGACAAATAAAAATATTGTGCTAGAAATGTACAAGGATGTTGAGATCATTTAACATTTTGACTGTCACCTTATGTTTCAAAACATCCATATTGGTTTTGCATATTTTCCCTTTAGTGTGTTCCCTTAAAAGCTGGGCATTTGGTTTCTGATGTGTACTGTTAAAAATATCCCATATTTACATACTAATTTTACACTCATGACCTTTCTCAAAGTGCCACTGATTTTAATAACTAATGAAGTCACAGCATGCAGTCTGTAATTCTCTGTTGTAAGACAACGTGAGAATCCAACTCCTGTTCCTGACAGAAAATATAGAATCACTTTGAGACCGTTCAGTCTGTTGTTTCACTATGCAGCAATTTATCAATTGTTTTCTAGTTTTGAAGAAAAATAACCCCTACTGCATTATATTACCCTGACACAGTGGACACACAGGATTTTGGGGGAGACCACAGCCAAAAAGTTCAAGCTGTGAATACAGCAGTTATAAAAAAGGCCCATTTCAATACTTTAAACTCAAGGGCCAGGAGCATTGCCTTTCATTACAGACATTCAACTTGCAATGTGATTTAAGATGCGCCATTTAGAATCATCTTGTGTCATATCTTCTCTATAGAATTGTTTCTACTAAAATTAATGGACCAAACATCCTCTAAGAGCTGTGATTTCATATTTGGTTAGATATTTGAATTCCTTAATCAACCCAGGATTTGTATATTCCCGAATGATAAAGGTTTTCATGCACTACTGTGATATTTACCTTTGCATCTACACATTCTGCTTTTTTTGTTTGTTTGGTTAAATAGAATATAGTAAAACTAAAGTTTCTTTCCTATTTCAGCATGTCAATATGAACAAAGGACCCAAGAAAGAACCAAACTAGTACTTCTGGAAGCCAAAGATTAGAACAAGGTTTGATGAAAAGGCTGGATTCATAGACACACACGCTATTTGGCCCTTCATGCTAATGATCCAGCTGCTACATAATCCGTGGAGCCAAGATACCGTCTTCATTAGAGAACCTTTAGGCGGTGGCAGTATTGATAAGGCGTAACAAGAGCAGGCAGTTAGAAGGCCCCCCTGCTGCCTTCATTACTCAGACTGGGGTACAGCCAGGCCTGCTGCTACATCGGCAGGGATAGTCCAAAAATGTTCACCAGTGGGTCTGTGGGTGGGCAGCCAAGTGGAAGCGAAGGAGGCAGGTTGGAAGATAATAAAAGATGGAAGTGACAGATCATTTTGAGTGCTTTAAGGGTGAGTGTGTTCAGCTACCATCGGAGGTGGCAGAGAGCAGAAAGAGGTCTGACCACGAGCTCAAGCAAACACACACTGAAACCAAACAAAACCACCCCGATTTGGATTCAGGAAAACGTGTGGCGTCATTCTAAATAAAAGGAAACATTTTATTAATCACTAATTTGTTTTCAGGAAAGAGGTGGATTTAATCCTAGGGCCGGGAAAAATGGTCCATTTCATTTTCTATTGAAAACAAAATCTACCATTAAGCCCTGAGGGATAAAGGATTGCTGAGTAACACACTGAATGTATTTGTTTTTTTTTACTACTTGACAGAACTCCTCAATAGCACAGCTGCTTCGTCAAAGCATTACCTGTGCCAGGTTCTCTCAGTAAAGAATCCCCAATGAAGCAATAAGATGAGCAACAACCTGGGATTACTCAACGCAGAGCATTACATCAACTTGACCATGTTAAGCAAGGATGTCCGGGGAAGCAAGTCAGCAACTGCGTCAGAAAATCAGTGCCGCTCCCCCTCTCAGCTATTGCAAAATTGATGCATCTACTTAGCATGCACTTAAAATTTTAGTACCCATAACAATGCACAGGCCCAACTGAAATTAATATTTCAACTGAAGAGCTGCTGCTGTGACTGGCACTTAGTGTGAGGACAATCACCAACCATTTAAGTCTATTTCAGACAGAACAGGCGATTGCTAAAAGTCTAAACGCTTATATATTACAATACAATGAATTACCAGGACATCACTGCTGAAGACAGCAAACCTAAAGGCAAAGCATTTTCATGCCCTCTTCAAAATGTAAAATAAGAAACAGTTCCAGTGATTGTGAGCATAAACACCAAACCATAATTAGAGATGAACAGCACTAAGATAGTGAATGCAGAGCACATTTGGTCATCATCAGATTTAACCTTTGTGGTAACAGGCGAAACTTTGCCCCAAAAAAGGGAACTACTCAGTGAAGCAGAAACAGGGGAGTCCCGCTTAAAGGGAAGTACGTCAATGAAATTGGTTTTACTAAAACAGTGCCAGTTTCCTTTTTCTGAAACCACACGAACTTTAATGCTTGCTCAAACCGCTTAGAAACTGTATTGCTATAATTGTTCATTTTTGCCATTTTTCTAAATGAACGTTGATTTTGAAAAAAAAACAAAAAAACAACACCCTTCACAGAGTGAACACGGTATTCAGATCAATGGAGTCTGATTTTAGAGATGTCTGTAGACTGAAGTCATTGGCACATCTGAGTCACTTCTGACAGATTAACACTGCGCAAAAAAAACCTTTTCACAATGGTGGCTCTTTTAAAATCTCTTTTATCATCTTATCTGCAGACTCAATAATACCTTTCTTTATGTAAGAGATCCAGAAATAACTTGGCAAAACCCCGCTTGATAGATTCATCTCTATCATAAATAAATTTCCCACTTATTAGAAAGTAAGGCTGCATTAATTAATTGGACAGTTATCAACAGACCGAATACTGGACATGTTATTTTTGTTCTATAAAGTCCAGCACCTTGATCACAAGCATTTGCAACATTTTCTTTCTCGTCATCTACAAAAACAAAAGAGGAATTTGAAAAGGCAGGGAAAAAAAAGTCTGATTGCAACATTTCCACTTCACACTGTACGTTAGCTGCATGGCTGTTCCTGAACCCATTTGTGTCCTTATGTGCACTTTACACTCACTTCCACTTTACAATTTGTCTTCATATATTTAAGTGACTTAAAGCAAACATTACACACTGAACAGAATGTTAAAGAGTGTTGCTTTCTTTGTTCAATGTGAATTCTTACTCTGCAATAAATGTATCTTCCAAACCCTGATAAAAATACAAGCTGCAAGTTTGAGAGCTGAAGCGAAAGGCTTAAAACTTGTAAAGTAGGATATACCTCTGGAAAAAATTAAGACACCACTTAATTTTTTTTTTCAGTTTCTCTTTTTCTACTTTTTATAGGTATATGTTTGAGTAAAATAAACATTGTTCTTTTATTCCATTAATTATCGTCTCTGAAATTCTATGCAAAAAAACTTTGCATTTGCAGAAAATTAGGAATAGTAAACAAAGATGCAGTGCTTTCAAACCTCAAATAATTCAAAGAAAACAAGTTCATATTCATTTAGAAACAACAAAACTAATGTTGTAACTCAGGAAGAGTCCAGAAATCAATATTTTGTGGAATAACCAGGAGGTTTTCAGTGGGGTTGAGTGCAGTTAGTTTTCTCCACAGCTGTATACAGCCAACATACAGCAATGACTTCTGTAAACTCATTACTTCCTAACAGGTTACGCTGGTGCAGTTAAATCTTACATTCTTGTCTCCAAAATGCTGTAAAGTGGAACAAACATCAGGAGCACCGCTTGTAAATTTTCTCCCTTACCAATTTGACTATTTAAAGCTCTTTTAAAAAGATGCCAAAGGAAACATGCTTGAAAGTCCAGAGTTTTCTTCAGCTATACAAAGCATAGAGTAATGCACGGCTGCTCCTTCTCCATCTGTTGCAGTGCACTGCCAGTCAGCTGGCCAAAAGTTTCTTAAATTTTTCCCCTAGTTATCAAAAACAAAAAAACTTCATTTGGGCATCTAGAAACAGAGGGATATTCTCTCCAATACGTTGTTGAAAACTGCTACAAAATGTACTGGCTATTAATTATATTATATTTAGGTGTATAATAAAAAAGAAATATAAATAACTTGAATATATAAATTTTTAGGAGGAACCAGCCTAGTTGCTATGAGATGCTTTTCTACTTTAAAAACAGTTGGATCAAATTGCACATTTTGCTTTGTGTAAATATTTATGGTGTTTTCACAAAGGTTTCCCCTCAGGTCATGCTTCCTAACAGGTTATGCTGGTGCAGTTAACTGTTACATTCTTGTCTCCAAAATATGATGAAGTGGTCTGATAAAAAATAGGATAACAAAAACAGCAGCTCAGTGTTGGAAATGTTACCTGCTGTTTCTGTGTCCTCTGTGTGAATGTGCCCCAACGTCAGGACATAATGCACTATTACTACTATTAACCCTGTTAAAAATTAATCGAACTTATTACACATACTTCACTAGTGTTGATTATTATCTTAACATTATGTAATTTTGTTTCCGCTTCGCCCCGCCAAAGAAACGGATAACAGAAGCTTTTAAAAGCATTATTTTCTTATTTCTTCCCCCTTTTAGCTTATGTTAATGTCACTGAAAAAAATAACTGTTTTGTATCATTGTTGAAATCCAGTATCATAATGTAAACTTTTTTTTAAAGGCACAATTACTTCAGTGAGCTTTTTTTTTTTTTTTTTTTTTTTTTTTTGCTAAATTTGACAAAGACTTTTTGAAATAAAAAAAAGAAACATACAAAAGCTACGAGATTTTCAACATGTAATACATATAGCTTATAAGTTTTAGAGTTTATAGAATATATGATAGTAGATATATAAAACAAATAGTGAGTGAAAAATATTTGCTTTTTAAAATTGGTCCAGTTAATCAATGCTTCCATTTTTTCCCTGATATTAAGTATTAATATACTTTTTAAACAATAACATTTACAGTTGCAATGGCTGTGTATCAAGTTAAAAAAATGCAAAATGTCCAAAGTGACAAAAAGATAGAAATGACTGTGTATTTACAAAGTTAAAAATAGTCCAAGTGGGTAAATTCTACTCTCTACCAAGAACATCTGGTTGCCTACTGAGAAGAACTTCCTGTCGAATACCTGTGTATTACTGTCATCATTTCCTCTCTGAGCAAAGTAGGCTATTCAGTTCACATTCTTACTCCCACTAGCAGACAGACGACTGTTGATACATACCAGGCCAGCGAGCTCCTGCGTTTATCTGCAATTTCCGAGATTAATCCCTTTTTACTGCAGTCAAGCATCCGTCAAGAGCGATGCTCCGACAGCGTGCGTCTGCTCAGCCACAGAGACTCGACCATTAAGACCCGTGATGACTGTGCTGTTGTATCTGCTTCTTCAGAACTGCAGGCATGATGAATGATGTATTAAAAACAGTGTCACTGCAATTCAAACAGGCCACAATAAATATTTACACCAGTGATTTTTAAATGCTGCCCAGAACCCAGAGACGGTGAGGAGGGAGAGCTCATTTGTGACAAGAATCTTCTTGTAGTGTGACGGTAACTTGGCGGAAAGGAGGGGAAACGTGAAGCATGCTCCTTCTGTTATGCCTGAAGATTTGGCACATGCACTCATAACAACAACAGTGATGTAACCTGGTAACAAGGCTCTGGCATCCGCACTCTCGACCGAAACCTGGGTCATACCTTCCATATCAGTGCCTTTATATTAGTGCGGGAGAAAGCCCTTGTTTTCCTAGCGATAGCTGAGGGTATAAACACAGAGGGGTGGGGACTCTGCTCACCTGCCCTTCAGTCAAAAGACATTCCTCACTTTTTCCACCACTGCAGTGAAAGGACTTAAGTTATTTTTGACATCTCTCAAAATAAAATAGCAAAGAGCCTTGGTATTCTTTTTGCACATGAGCTCTGCAATCATGCAGCAAATGGCCTCAGGCCTCATTGCCATAATTAAAAAAAAAAAAAAAAAAAAAGAGAGAGAGAGGGAAAAAAAAGCAGGTAGCAGCCATGCCAAGGCGACAGCTTTTAATGTCGGCTTTCCTTCTCAATTAAAGGCTTAATGGTTCCGGTGAAGCCAGCCCCAGGAAGAACGCATTAATACCCCGGTCCTTACTAGCATTTTTAGGATGTGTCAATTATCACTTTGCCACTCTCGTTGCTGAACCCATTGTTCAAATTACTGCTCAGTGAAACAGACTTGGCTGCCCATCAGAGGCCTTAAACCTCTGAATATGTATTCCAGAGTACTTACTGTCCAAGTAGCATTAAGGTAAATTAGATTTTTTTTAGGATGTAACCGGCATGCTGCTGGTCAATTAAAACCAAAATGTATGCATGCTCTTTAGGATCCGGCTTCACCCATGAATGAACGAATCGAGTCCGTAATTATTCTGCCAATCAACATGGAGTGTGACTGTGAGGCAGTTTAACACTGCGTCACAGGAACAAGAAAGAGAGAGAAAAAAAAATAGTGACAAAAACTTATAGTATCTCATAAATGGAGCATTGACCAGCTGCAACATTTTTAAATCTTAATGATTTTACTTTTTTTAGATAAAAATGTGCAACCAATTTTTAAACACCACAAAATTTCATTAAAAAGATTTGCTCTTTAAAATTTATGCAACAAAAAACCAACATAAGGAGTCAGGAAAATAGCCCAAGTATTCAACACTGAATTAGAAATAGAAAGCAAACTTGAGTTTTCTTGAGGAAAAATGATCTGGTTCTATTGCACCCATTTTCTGAAAATACAATTATTAAGGCTACAAGATAAACTGTTCTTATTAACCAATTTGTGCTTTTACATTTGATTAATTTAAATGTAGGACATTGTAAACTGAAATATGATTAAAAAAGGACTAGAAATGGTGCATCTTGACATAAAAATCCTAAAATCATCATATTTAGATCATTTTAATGACGTTTTCTTCACCTGAAAATTTGTAAGAAAATGAAAGACTCTAAACTGGAATGTTTTCTTTCTGCAGGTTGAAGCTGGATGTGTGCATCTATCCAAGCTGCAGCTGTGTTTGGACAAACTACTCTGAAGTATGCCAGTGGTCCATAGTAACTTAGGTGACAATAAAGGGACTCTCTAAGGTTCGGTTGATGAAATACCATGAGCCAGACTCACTAATGAGCCAAAATAAAGAGCAGTCAGGGTCTTCTCCTAAACCCCAGCAATGTGGAGGAAAACCGTTTTATCTTTGGATAATAAACCAAGAAGATGTATAACAACTAATGATGAATGTAGCCGTGGGATTATTAGATTTGACGTCACTGATGACGTCAGCTGGCTGCAGCAGTCGGGCTCTAAAATGGAGAGAAAGCTTTCGACCGCTGCTAACTGACAGACGAGTCGGGCAGACATAGGAAAGGCGGATCAGCGTCAGAAAAGATCCGTGAGCCATCTGAGGATCAACTGAGGTGCTGTAGGCTGTCTGCAGAGGCCACAGTGCAACCAGCAGGACTTAAAACCTCACAATTCACTCAGCAAAACCAGAGAGAAAAACGTGAATGGACACAGCAGAGAAAGTCCTCAGAGAGGCGTTCTCCACAGTGAGCTCTGTTCACTGCTGACATGGATTCATCACAGACGTACAGATGTATACGGACAGCGGTCTAAGCTGCTGAGGCGAGCACAAGACTGCAACTCTACGTGAAATCTCTTAAGGTCAATGCAAAGAAAAGAGAAAAAAAAAACACACACACATTCAGCATAGCAGTAATTGAATAAGCCTTTCCAGTGAATCAGAGTTGTGATTGTGTGAGATTGGCTCCACTTCCCTAACAGCTTGCCTGGGAGGTGGTCTTTGTTTTGGAGGAGGCAGGGGTGTCCTGACACCAACCATGTGAACCCAATTACCCCGGTCCCGCAGCCTGGGGGCCCACATTAACAAAGTCCCTCTGGGAGGCTGACTCCATGCCAGCCTGGCAGCCGGTAAGATCCTGCTGCTGAATCACAACTAGACCACTTAAGAAACTGGCAGGCCAAGCGCTTGGTGGCATTCTCGCTCTCATCCATGTTGACTCCATCCCGGTTTTTTGATGTTAAATACAGAGCCGGTCTCTGAGCTGAGATTGGGTTTTACAGTCAGCATAAGTTGAAGCTGACGATGGAGGTAGGAATTTAACTTGAACTGAAACATTAAACTGTACATATTGTCACATTTTGGAGCCTAAAAATTAGAGGTGCACCAATTTTTCAGCCAGATGATTTATCTGTGCCAATTTCTTTAATTTTGGGAGACTGATGATGAGCCGATACTTACGGATGAAGCCGATCTGATCAACCTTAGCAAAGTTCTAAAAATCGACCACTGTCCTCTGTTCTCTCGTCAGAGAGGTTTGACTGACAGATCGGCCTTTCAGGTCATCTCGTCACATTTACAGCTACCAATAGTCACCCCACTGTTACCAAGTCAGTACTGCTGCAGTTTAGGCTTTTTAAAAGATCGGTGATCGGCCAGAAAACTGCAATCTGTGCACCCCTACTAATTATCATTAATCCTTTTTTAAAAGAAGAGCATTTTGAATGAGGCCACTTACAAGAGGAAGACACTCATTTTTATGAGTGACGACAGGCTCTTTAAAAGGCAATCTTTTCTATTCACAGGATAGATCAGAATACATTGATTTAAGTGTCACCACTTATTAGAAACACAGAAAATAGTATGGAATAGAACCAAATAGAATACACTAATATATCTCATATGTATTGAGTAGTGTCTCCATGAAAAACAGAAAAGAAAGTAAAGAGAAAAGAGCTGATTTTTCTCAACCACCAAAAATGATTAAGTTAAGGAACAACGTATGGAAAGAGAAAAACCAACAGTTCATAATACACCTAGTACAGATGTGCACGGAGGCCCAACAATCACAACTATTGTTTGTGAGCATAATGTTTATCAAGTAATAACATGCATTTTTTTAATGGTGGTTTTTACTTTTCATGTCCCGTCATTAAAATGTTAGCTGATGTCCACAAGTCAGATTTAACGAATTGCTTCTCTCACCAAACAATTGCTTAGTACCAGTTATTAGGTTCAGGTGTGACAAGGTTTTATTTTCCTGTGTCTGAGCCAAATTAAGGAGAGGCTGTTTAACTGCAGCTGAAGTTGGATTTCATTTCATGATTTTTAATCCCTTCCATCAACCACATGTGTATTATTAGCTTAAAGTGTTTTTAAAGGGTCAAGCATGTTGGAAAACTATCAAGTTGGAGAGGTGTGGCAGACAGTGTCATCAGAATACTGTTTTGACAGCTGTATTAGTGTCCTGTAGTTAAACCGTCACAAATAAAACAGAGATTATGAGGAGAAAAGTGAGCTGTGCATAACTACTGCTTGGTTCACTAATTTAAAATGATCCATTATGGTGAGTTCTAAGAAGCAACTTGGCTATGCATGTCTGCACACAACAGAGTAACGAGTCTTGTTAAAGGTGGAGTAGAAATTACAATATTCAACAACATTAGTGTGTCAAATTATATATTTTTCCATATTTCCATTTCCAACTGCATTTAAGTACAAACATACTTCACTTGTGATATAATACCTTTAAATCTCTCTAAATGGTACCGGTTTGTTAAGTCTCCAGCAGTAATTACCTCACTGGATAATTATCATACAAACTTCACTTTATAAACCATTTCCGACTGAAGACTTTCACTATTTGTCTTGTGGTCGAAGTTTGTCTTCAGAATTCAACAATTTTTAGCTGCCATTTTGCCTGCTCTCTTTTGTTCTTTCAACTATTTTCATTTTTTTTTCCTAATTTTGTTCATCAAAATGAACAAAATTATCGTACCAACAAGTCTCATCAAAACTAAAATGAACAACTCATAAACTCCTAAAACCTGATCAGAAAAGTACATAAAGTGAGCAGCCGCCGCCAGAGCCTGTGTGATATTTTAAAACGCTAACCAAAATTATTCTAATCTGCCAAAAATCAAAGGGGGTTTCCCCTGGTTTATGCCACAAGTCATTACCAACTGAAAAATTAGAAAGGTTTTTGTTTTTCTAATAAACAAACCACACAATCAACTCTTCCTTCTCCGTTTTTCCTTGGTAGAAGAATTATTCGTGTAGTCAGATAGAGAACAAGCAGGGGAAATCTTTGACAAACCGTTTAATGCTTTAAGTCATTTTCCTGGGAAACATTGTTATGCTTCTTAGTTCATGGGGTATTTTGTAGCTTTTCTTTTCATGTGAGAGCATGCTAAATTTTTAAAAGCCTAATTTGGGTTTAAAGACGTAACAGCGATTTATCCCGAAATTTTTCATGGACTAAGACGTTGTATCATAAACCATAAAGCTGACTGGCATTTAAAGTTAGAATAGAAATATTTTTTCTGATAAATCAATGAGAGTAATAAGCAGCCATGAGTGAAACCATGTCACTTTTTTATTTAATGTTAGTGTTTGTGATTGGATTGTTGTGCTATAGGAACATTTTCAGTCTTCCATTCAGTCCAAGTGTAACATTATTTGTTTTTGTTTGACCCTGGAGAAAACATGCATTAGCACTTTCCTGTATGAGGGAAAAAGAAAATAGTTTGCTCGAATTACAAAGCTTGGTTTAATGAGTGAGTGGGCCGCATCTGTTCTGAGTGCCACAATAAGTAAATCAATCAGGTCAACTTTCAAATTTAAAGAATAGAATAGTACAGATATCTTTAAAGCCGGGGAAAGAAAAACAAAAGCTTAAGTACAATGGCATGATACATGTATGTCTTTCAAAATCCAAATCTGAAAGAACTCCAGATAAAACCTGCCTGAGATTTAGATGTTCCTGTCACGTACTGCCTAAAAATCATCTTTATTTTGGAAGGCACTGAAGCTGGAGTTATAATTAAAACCATTTTGGTTTTTAATCAATACTCAATCTCTCAGAAATAATTAACAGCATATTAAAGAGTTTACTGCCTGACAGAGCTGGACGCCTCTACATCATTAAGCTGTTGAAGCGCTGCTCTTTGACTCCTCATGTCCCATTTCAGTGGTTTACTGCGCCTCCATACAGGCGATTGAAAATGCTCCCGCAGTTGCACTGTACCTCCAGATAATAACACAGCTCACTGACAATACGCAGCACGCACCGCAAACTTTCTCTATGCACGTTAAACATAAAACGCAGCTGAAGCTACAATGAGAAACTGCTGAGTAACAAATGTAAATCTTTATGAAATGAGAGTGAAAGCTGTAAAAAAAAAAAAAAAAAAAAAATGAAGTAGGTGAAACTAGGTCTAAAGTATTCGGGGCATTTGAGGCCAGCTTCAGTTGAGGTGATAAAGCTGGCCACAGATTGCAGTTTTAGTGTCCTTGGGCTCAACGTTGGCCTAATCTCCACCCTAAGACTTAATTACAAAACTCATAATTACAGCTCGTGTGTTGATTGTATAAGTTCAAAAGGGTTAGGAAAACATTTTAAAGGAAAAACAAAATTAGCCATCCTGGTTAGCAAGGTTGCCTGGAAACGATGCTTGACTGGAAAAAATTTAAATGAAAGCAGCCCACACCTGTACGTTTCAACAGTTTGGCTTACATCCATTTTATGATGATATTTACGCCTCTTGAAAAACATAATTAAATCCATGAAGTCGATATGCACAACAAAACCTGATTCTGAATCTACGAAACTGAAAAGTGCAATTATGTTCAAATCACAAAAAGACCTCCACTCTTTGGTGTGGCTGTTGTTACTGAATCAAGTTAAGAGGAAGTAGAGCACAACGGTTAATCCTTAGCTTACAAACTGTTATGTTTTAGAAATATTGAGGGCTCTGAGACATCAGAAATAAGGTAATAATTTACAGTCTCCATTAAAACACTGAGAGACTGCTATTTTAGTAATGTCTGCCATTTGGGGACCAAACCCGATACCAGACCACCACTGTTCTGCTGAATTACAACCCCTCAGCTTTGTCAGATGGAGTGAGGGACAATATAAATTCAGATCATTACCCATTTCAGCTGAAAGGTCATTTATCTTTGCCCTTTCCTCCTGAGTGATAGCACACAATTCCTTGGAAGTTGCACAACATATCAGTAGGATTAAAAGTCACACCTCAGTGGTTTCAACATTTTTTCAAAGTCTGTTAATAAAAACTAAAACACGCCATCCACCAACAATGACGGATTAAGGGTTTTCATAACCAGACAATATGCTTTTCCACACACATACGCAAGCCATAAGATAATCATACGTGCCCGTGTATATTGATTATTTTGACTCCTAACTTTCAAAACCGTAGCTCATGTAGTCCTGCAGAACAGCGTATGAAAAGCACCCAATTATCTGTAGAATTCGTCCAATGCCGTCTTGCATCACAAAGAATTGCATGCGTCTACACAGCCGGATACATTTCTTGGATATTCTCCAGATGACTTCTGTGGTAATTTGGAGCCAGTTAGTTTTTCAGCTGCTGATTAAGGGCAGAAAAGCAGTGGATGAGTGTGTTTACACCGTGGCCTAGAATAACTGACCAGAAATTTGTTTTCACTTTGAACAGACGGCTGTCGATGTCTATACCTGCTCCTGGCATCATGCTCCGGTGCAGATCATTTCAATTAATTTTGGTTTCCTGGAGACAATGTTGGTATTTGTCAGGGTGTGGATAAGAAGAGGCGGGAAGGCAGTAGCAGTCATTGTTGTTTTAAGCTCTGCAGTCAAAATACTTCTTGGCAAAAAATACATTCATCAAGCGTGAGCTCACCGTGTTTCGGGAGACACACCAGCTCATCACAAACTGGAGGATTCCATAATAAATCCAAAACAAGGAAACGACTCGACAGGTACAAAGTGCTGATTTATTTTTACACAAAACATACAACAGCAACAAGATCATTTTAGATGCCTTTGAAGCCTAGGAAAACTTAAATGTGTCAACTAATACCGTTTGTTTTACATTTAATCCAATTCAACTAAAAACCACAGAGTCCTTCACAAAAACAAAAGAAGAGATAAGTATAACAAGCACTTAAATATTGTAATAAAAAAACCGACCTTAATCAGTTTTCCATTTTAAGTCTTGAAAATACTAAGCACACAATGGTATGCAAGATTTGGCAATAGCTATGAAAACAAACGAAAAAGTTGGTCAATTCCTCAGCCGACGCTTGAACTCTGTGACAAATTGAGGCCGTAGCTGGCTCAGACGCCCTGAGGAACTCCGATGACGTCCACGCCCAATACTCCCACTGACAGCTTAAAGCCATTTGAAACTCGGGAACTCCCTTTCAGCTTGAAGAAGCCATCAGGCAGCTCCTTCTCTGTGCTGTCAGTCAAGGAAGTGCCGCTCAGCTATTATGAAATTGTCTTTGGCATTTCCAGTGGGGAACCGCTTGTTTTCAAGCAGAAAGGTGAAGATGCTGTGTGGGTAGCTGCCTTGTCTCAGTCTGACATTAGAAATGATGAGTCAGATGAAGCTCTATGACTGGTCAGTTCTTTAGCGTATTTATCTGTGAGTCTTCAGAACCTTTTCCACATTTTTAATCACTGGAACCACAACGTATGTTATTGGAACCAACACAAAGTGGTGCACAAATTTTAAAGTGGAAAATTTTCCACTTTAAAAATTGAGCAAACGGAGCAAAGTATTTAGCTCCGTCCATCTTGTCATCAATTACGATCACCTGCTGAAGAACTATACCGCTGAAGGTAACTGATTAAGCTAGATTTTATGCAGTGGTATCCAAGTAAATGTAGCTGAATATGAATCCATACCTCAGGTTATTTTTTTATTTATTTGCTAAAAAATATCTAAACTTTTTGTACTGCTTTGGTCTATCATAGGCAATCCAAATGACATATGTTGAACTTTGTGTTTATGACATGAAGTAAATGTGAAAAATGTTCAAACAGAATGAATATTTTTTCAAAACACTGCACAATGGCAAAGTCAGTTTGATCATATTTTATTGTTTCACTTCAGAGACACTTCAGATTATGAATGAATTAGGTCTAGTAACTTTCCCTTCATGTTCTTTTTGAACATGAAGGGAAAAAGAACATGAAGATCTCAGTCTACCTGAATTTTCTGCCAACCTTCAACCAATCTGCACTGTTAATCTTTGCATCAACAGTGCAGATTGGTTAGTGCACTGTGCACAGATCGGTTGGTGCACTGTGCACAGATCGGTTAGTGCACTAACCAGAGTGGTGGTGGGTGTTACTGAAAACACGACAATTGCGTAAATTCACTGCAGACTGATGAGCTTCATGATAAACCTCACAGGCTCCTAAGGGCATCGCAGGTAAAATAGTCAAACCTCCAGGATGAAACTGGAAGTTTGAAAATGTTTCTAAGATTTGCCACAGTGACAAGTTAACGTGCATCTTGTGCTTTTATTGTAATCCTTCAGAGAAGCAAGAAAAAGCATTTCATGAAGATAAACTTTTAGCGGAATCAAAACAAAAGGCTGATTACATCTAACAATAGTAGCAACACTTTATTATCACTTTCCCCACACCTTATCACAGTAGTACTAATCACCAGGCTAATTAGGGTTGCACCATTTGCATCTATACCTTTGTGTTTTAACAGAGAGAAGAACAGCGTTACCACATCAGCCTACAAACGTCTCATTTCACCCTGAAGACATTCTGCTACTTTCAAAACGTGTGACATAATCTTCCAAACCCCTTCAATTCTCCTGCTTTGTTATCTGCATCTCCTTTTTCGTTCACCTCTTCTTTCTGCAGTTTAAATTTGTGAGTATATCCTTCCCCTGTTTCTTCACCCCACCCTGCCTCCACCACCACACAGGCTGCGCTCATTACAGCGGATTTGCATGTCTGCTTCGGAGCGGTATGAGGGGAGATGAAACAGAACTCCCAGTGGCTGCCGTTGCAGAGCTTCACTCGTCTTACAGAAAGGACTCTACTCTGGGCCCCAGACATAGTCGGCAAAGGAACGCAGACACATAAACGGGCTACAGACGAAGAGATATACGCTAACAAAGTCAAAGACGCTTCCCCAGGAAGAACTTAAAGCATGCTGAATTCAGTTTAAATATATCTATATGCAGAAAATAAGCTGAGATACAGACGTCTAGCTCCCAGCACGTTGCAATAATCTTGTGCTCTACTGATCGAGACTGTTTGGCTGGGACGGCTGAGGCCACGAGGTGTGCACTGTGCCATCACTCTCCACTTCTGCTTCATGATTATACACCCGAGATCAATGGCCGCCTTTCCTATGCAAGTCTAACGATCTCCAAACCTGTCTATCTGTGAAACAGCAAGCATTGAGAAACTGCAGGAAACAGTTTGCAAATTAAGAATCTGTTTTGTTTCATAATGGTGAATAATTGAACAATTACCTATTCAATTAAAAAGAAGTGTACAAAACAGAACAGTGGAACATTTATTTTTGCATATGAAATTATTTTACAGCATTTTGACCTCAGCATCTGCTGGTTTATTCAGTGGGAGGATGGCAAGCCATAAGCTCCTCAACATACTTCATATTCAAATATATTTTCATCATATCCCTAAGAAAATATTTAAAAAGAGTGGAAGCAAATTAAAACTGGCTAAAACTAGAGCGAATCTATCAAACTGCAATATTGATTTGTTTGGTCGTAATGTTTGCTCTGCTAATATATCTGAAGTGAAGCGCATTATTACTCCATATGCCTATACTGTATCTGACTGGCTGGATGGAGGTATGGATAGAATAAAGTACGATTGTGGATATCATGATGTGGAAATGGAGAAGGTTGAGGAAAATTTTAATTAGCTGCAATCAACACTGTCATATTTCTAATAGGGGAATATTGGTAGGTTGCAGTGAAATTTTAATAGTTTTTTTTTTTAATCTTTAAAAATGAACTAAATAAAAACAACAATGGGATTATATCATACACTTTAAGATACATGTAGCTTCCCGTTTCTCCCTTCTGCTGAACCAGTAAACGATATGAGAACACAGACCTCCCTCCCCTGCTTTTCTATAAATGGAGGAGGTGAAAGTGGACCTTTACAGCTCGGTTCACCCTGTCGCCCCATCCAGACGCAAACCGCCAGACTGTGGATGAAACTTTGAGCCAACGACTTGGGGAAGACAATATCCAACAAACCCTCCAAACAAGAACTAGATGTTCTTGTTTAGAACGTTTAGTTCTTCAAACCTTACTAAAGAAACCATAAAATTGGTTTTAGTAATGTGTAAAAGACTAACTCGTCTCTGACACCATGACTCTCATTTAACTCAGACAAAATAATTTATAATATACTGGGTTTCAGAGCTTATCAACTTTTATCTGATGGTCACAGAATAAATCGGGTCTGAGATGTAAAATAAAAATGGGAAGAAAAATAAAATAGCAATTATTATGAAAAATTATGTATTTTTGTATAGACAACCAAAAAAAAAAAAAAAGAGTAACCAATCAAATATTTCTCATGTTCAGTCTTTAGGCAAAAAGATGAAATATGTTTACAAAGTATTCAAAAAGAAGAAAAGAAAGAGAGAGAGAGAAAGGTCTGCCAACCATCTGGAGCTCCTTCAACCATGAATTATCGTACCATTTTCAGGTTAGCAACTGAAAATAATCCAGTCATCCCCAAGGGGGTTTCTGCTGACAGATGCTTTTGGAAACTGGAAAGCAGTGTGTACCGGAAAGGTGGTATCCGCCATTTCTTTGTATTGTTTAAGACTGGAAATACTTCCAAGTAGCCAAATTTATCTTTCTTGTAAGCAAAGGTGGAAGCCATTTTTTCAGCTGACAGTGACCAGCAACAGGTGGGGGAGGGTAACAAAGCACCACTATGCGTTTTAAATTCTTGGAGAAAACACCAGTCACTCAATCACTTTCCATAGCATCTTATAGAAAGCACATTAAACCACCAATGTATCATGATGGGAAACATTTGGGGTTTTTTTTGTTTTTTTTAAATCATCTTTTTACTTTATTACCAGTGAATAGCCCAATTCTAATAGAAAGACTTTTGAAACGCCAAACTGTTAAACAAATTTGCACAAAAAATGTCTTATTGCAACAACCATAAACAAAGGAGACATCAATTAATCTGGTGACTGGAATAGTTTATTGTGTGCCGTTTTTGCAGTTTAATAAAGCGTTGTAGCTTCTCTCAGTAAACTGGGGTGTTCCAACCTTGCATTCATACAGATGCAACTCAATTACTACCAAACGGTTTTCAATTTGTCACACACTGTGTTCCTTGGTGTGTTTTGCATTTTTAACCATATAATTGTACAACTTGTTGAAATACTTTAAGAAGCTCGGGCATGAATAGACCGCCTTTACAAGTGCAACCCAATTTATTTGTGTGTCACTGGTTGAGGTGAGGCGCTCGGGTTTGGGTAGGGAGAGTCCAGTTGAAAGAGGAATGCCTCACCACTCATGCAAACAGAACATCAAAAGCTCCATGAAATGTCGATATTTGCGGTTGCTCATCTTCCAAGAACCGAAGCCAAGCCCACAATTCTCAAATTGGCCTGGTGAGAAACTTAAAACTACAATTCCCAAAGTATATAGTGAACTCTTCTTCGACGATAACAAGAGGTTAAATACTGAGACAGTTTAGCTAAAGAAAAAAACCCAGCCCACAGGAAAAAAAAAAAGCTTGTGTTTTCTTGGCGGTGCTACTGGAGTTTGGTGCTTTTGTTCTGGATGACTCATTTGGTGAAAGTGGCACATCATGTGCCATGCAACATGAGTCACTGTGGAAGAGAAGGACAGGGAGTCCTATACATACCAGTTCCTGACCTGGATTGTTCCCTGGAGACCACACAATCAACTTTAACAAGAAACTGAAGAGTGGCAATAGATATGAAGGACTTCAGCACAGAAAAATGTGTGAAAGTTTCTTATCTTTTGAAGACGAGTCAAAATTTTAATCACAAAAATCAGAAAGGGAAACCTTCCTCTATAATTACACCTATGAGTCACGGATGACTATGACTCACTCGGATATGACAAATTACTAAGTCGCTAAATAAAATAAGGAGAATTTAAAATGGGAACTTAAACCAATTTTTTAGCCTCAAGACTTTCAGATCCATATTCTTATAACAATTACTAAGAGTGAGCATCTACATAATAGCAGTAAGCTAGTAGTTTTCTATATCCAGAAAACATTCAACAAGCATGAAGGAAAATATTGATGTAAAATAAGAATATAAATCCATCCTTCTTAAATTGATCACCCAAGCACCTGATCAAAATGCTACAATCAAGCATGTGATTTGTCAAGTAGATAAACTTTTAATAATGGACACGTTCTAGAGCAGGATAATTGTAAAACTATCTGCAGAGTTGGCTTTTTCCCAGAATAAGAAAGCAGCTGGTGTTGGTTGAAGTAAGAATTTACAAGAGAAACTATTCACATTGACTGGCTTTGATAATTGATGGGTGAAATACTGCTAAAAATAGCATTTCAGCAGTATTTTACAATGTTGCTTCCCTTCTACAATGTTTGTATCCAAACATTTGTAAATTTCTCTTGGATTGCAAGTTGTAGCCTTTGTTGTGTGTAGTCTTGTATAGGTAAGCTGTATATGGCTAAACTGATACATCTAAAGATGCATTTTAATCAAATGCATCCAAACTAAGAACTCCAATCATTGCAAGGCATTAGACACATCAAACACCAGCTTTTACTTTGATGCACTTAGTAAAATTTCTATAGAAAAAGAAAAATTTTATAAAAGACTCAAACTTGCATCATTTTATATTGTAATCAAAACAGCAACCTACATTAAAGAATCTGCAACACTTTCTCCCTTTTTGTGTGTTACTGAATCATTCAAATGTAGAAAGCAGATAAGGCCTCAAAGAAAACCAGCAACTAGTACTGGTCACACCAGTACCTGGTACTGGCCATGTTGTCCTGATTGATGAATATCCATCTGTACCAAGGAACTCTGTGAAATTTCTAAAATTTGCTTATTGAGACGAAACAAAAACATTAGTATGTAATTTACTTTCTCTTCCTTTTTTGCTTCAGGAATATCTCAACAGTTTTCTCCTAAACAATGTGTTAGCATTGCCTCCAAAATGATGCAAAATTCTGCGAAGCAGATTCCCAGCCTTGGTCAGGACAAATAATGCACAGAAATATTCACTCAGATTCATACAGCTATTGCAGTCTCACATTCCTGAGATGCTGCTTCAAAAAGAAAATGTGCTCAGCTTTAACTGATTTGGTGCAGATAAATGGATATATGCTGCTTTGCACGAGTGAACTAAATAGCATCGTAGTCAAAATGAATAAAAACATTCCTGTCTGTCATGTAAGGTGAGACACAGGGAGTTCTTTAGAAACATTTCTAAATGGCTACAGCTTTATATTTTATGTCACGAAGCCCTGGCAATGCTTTACATGTGCAGATTTGATTTTTTTGTTTTGTAAGTAACAAGTTCACTACATCAAAACTGATTTGCATCAAGTATTCCCCACCTCCTAGATCCATTTCAAAATGGTTTTCTTTCTTTGTTAAAAAACAAAACACCAAAGAAAAAGATACAAATGGAATAACTGCTGAATAATGTTATATTTCTTTAGTATTTTACACATCTTTCAAGGTTTCTTTAGTGACACAGAACTACAGGTTTTCTCAGTTTAACCGTACACATTTTACTCATATTTACAAGATCACACCCAACACAGGCTACAACTAGCAACTCACGAGAAATGTACAGAAATGCTGCAACATGGACTGACTTTCATCCTGTAGCGCATGCAGACCATTGTAGCATACAAACATTGTAGGAGGGAAGCAGCATTGTGGTTGCTCTCTATTTCATAAAAAGCCTACTTGACATTGCTTGCTCTCATCTGGTTGCACTTCATAGCACAAGCTCATATTGTGCTCAAAGTACTTTAAAAAAAAAAAAAAATCATGCTTATTACTTATTATACTCCAACGCCCTTATCAACGCCCCTCACCATCCTCTGCTGGCCAATCTTACCTGCATCCTTTACACCTGGCTTTATTGTGATTTCTTCCTCACCCAGAGTTACACATTCACTTCCTCCTCAGATACTCCACTCTGTCCTCCGCAAGAGTCAAAAACACACAATGCAGAGCCGCAGTGTTTTTCATGAGTCGGGTACATTAGGGTGATGAAGATGTACATATGTCTTCATATCCACAACGCTCCACAAAGCTTACTGCAATCACTGCTTCCATGGTTTTATTCAGTTAATTAGAAACTGTTGTTAACATAAAGAGCTTAAGTTAGGCCAGGGTCTTAACTGTAATTTCCTCTAAAACAAAGTCAAGCAACATCTGAAACAATTAGAGTGTAATGCAGTCATAATGTCCTTTAAATAATGGGAAACCCAACTGCCTCCATAAGAACATTACAACTGAATATTGTTTTACTTTAGAAGCTAAGTCAGGGTTAATATCGGATCCACTGACAACCTTGAGTAAACAAATGTATGTAAAACTTTAAAACAATGCATTCACGATACTATCTAAATCCTTTTGATTAAAAATTAAGGAAAAAACACAGTAATTCTAAATGAAATTGGATATGTTTTGTTAGATACTGTGCCGATAAACATGATCATCATATTTATTCCACATGTTCTCGTCGCAACTCTCATTTTTATCATCATATCGTCCCCACGCTTTAGGATCCTGATTACTGTAACTCATTTCAGCTGCGGGTAACACACAGCGAAGGTCCAGTCAAGTAGCCAAACAAATTATTGGAAGGCAAACATTTAAATGATGGCACCTGGAATATTGTAGACACCCAAATATTGCATCTATGCATTCTTTTTAGTTAGTGATAAAGGTTTGAATGTATCGTGCATGTCTTGTAGGAATAAGCTTATCTACAGTGGTTCCTAACTCTGATCTTCATATCCCTCCAGCCTACATGTTTTAGATGTCCCTGTTTCAGCACACCTGATTCAAATGATTGCATGATTCCATCTTGTTTTGCTGAAGCCTGTTGGTCACCCACTTATTTAAGTCTGTTGTGTATCAGCAAGAAAACGTATAAATCTGTAGGATAGTGGGGCTGAGGGACACTGATCTAAAGCATTTTTTTAAGTTATTTTTTATGGAAGCATTTGTAGATTTTAGCAATAAATCTAAAATAACCAAACAACATGTTTAAAAGTCTTCAGTTGTTGTGCAAAATAGTATTCCTTTTTACAAAAGTTAGTGTTAGCCAAAAAAATATTCAACTGTCGTACCCACCATTCAACTGGAGGAGGGCTGCACTCATTTGATTTTAGGCCAAAAATAACAGAATTAAAAAAAACTTACACAAAAATATGCAAGCAAATTAATAAAAACTAGCACCCTGGAGGCCAAATGTATGGTTTATCAGCAATAAAAAAATAAGCTGATTTGAGGTTTAGTTACTGCAAGTATAGGGATGTTTTTAGTTTTTACACCATGACACAATCTAAAGTGAAGATCTGTTGTTCACAGCAACAGGTGGGGCAGGAACAAAACTCGATGCTCCATACATGAAGGGAAAAGACAGGGGACTCCTGCACGTTCACTAGCATCTCATTACCAGGACTTTAAACCATAAGAACAAACACTTCGGGAAATTTTAGTGTTTTACATTCTAGTGCTGATCCATGATTGTGAGAGTTAACAAAATTATTGTCTACAAATGCTTAATAGCAACTTGCAAGGCAAGGAATGTACTGCTAGACACTACTCTTCAAATAAAAGCTACAACCTGTTCAAGTTGAGAAATTTGGCAAAAATTAGGAATAATAACAAATATCTTCCCCTCGTTTTGAGGTAAAGGTATGAACTTGCTTTATGTTGTGCTAGTCTGCGTTGTGATTATTTTAATTTAAATTCACCGCTAAGTAAAGCTTTGACAAAGCATATGCCACCAAAGAATAAATATGCTTGCTATAATTAATAATTAGGTTTCATGTTAGGTGATGTGTGGTGCTGCAGTCAATTTGAGTCGTGACAGATTTTATCCTAAAGCCAGAAACAGTAAAGGTCAAGCAGCATCGTCACCACTAGCTTTAAACAGTAGCTCTGCCTTTTTGCTCCAGCAGAAACATCCAGACTACTGGATGCTTCCAGTAGTGGGGAGAACTGGGCAAAACGCCTTTATGTTGCTCTGATAATACAAACAGGCAATCATGGTTGTGTGCACCTGGACCGACAGATTTCTTGCTTGGACTTTAAAATAGTCTCAAGAGGATTTTAGTAAAAGCAGAAGGAAAAGAAAGTTTCATGAAAAGAAAATCTAAATCCCTGAGTGGGGGTCAAATAGGTTCACCGCTGGGACCTTTCAAAGAAAAGAAAATATGTGAAAAAATTAATTGCAAATTAATTGCAAACAGACAAGATAAAAAAAAATAAAAGAGGTGTTCAAAGAGGGAGTCATTTTGGCCTACTTAATGGGGATTATCAGGCATAAACCCAAGCTGCAATCAGCATTAACCAGAGAGTTCATAATTTGTTCCTCTCCAATTATTGTCACTTTTGTCAGCGCACCATTTTCACTCTCTGCGAGAGGACGCTTGCAAAGAAGGAAAGAAATCAGAGTAATGCGAGCTGCCAGCAGAAGTTAGCTGGAGTATGGCAGGGGCATACAGTGCACATTAAGTCATTAAAGTCCTGATGCTTACAGCACCTCCCTAACCCCCCACTGTACATGCCAGTAACTCCCTTTCAGACCAAACACAGCTCTGCCTTTTGCATCCTAATAAGAGGAGGGAAACAAGGAGGGAAGTGAAGGCACGGCAGCCTTTTAAAGGAAGCCGAATAAATGACTGAACACACACCCCGGGGCGGGCATGCCGGGGGGGTTCCAGGAGGTCGGCGCAAACGGGGGCAATCGAGTCAAGACGAAGGCGACAGACTAAAACAAAACTGACAAATCAAAGAGGCAGAGATGTGTAAAAAGGAAGAGGAGAAAAAAAAAAAAAAAACAGAGCAGCCGAGGCGACGCGTTCAACTGCGCAGCTTGTTTCTGCATCAATGAGAAACAACACAACCAAAAAACAGCAATTAGCGATTAAAATGGAAATTCCATCTGCTGCAATGCTGCATCTCTTCCCGTTCAAATAAGCGGCTCGAACCACCTCAGTAATCCTGCAGCCCTTTGATCGACTCTGCGCATTCTTTTCACAGCGAGACGCGTGTAAACCAGGCGTTTGGGAAACTGCTTCTTTGCAGGACTTTTATCTCCCGCCCTAATCCACATAAAACACAAAAGCAACTGTTCAAACTTCACTCTTACAGTGCAGCCACAACTCTGTAATTACTAAAACAAACTCACAAGGCCTTCACTCCACTTTCACTGATGCCAACGCTTTGTCTGCATGTAGAAACCATAATCTCCAACATCCCGAACAAAGCAGGAATGAGCGGAAGCGAAATAAAAGCACATATAGCCGGATTATGACAGCACTTAAATGAGTTATATTTTTAATTGGCTTAACAAAAAACCACTGTGGCCCCAGCCTCAGTTTGCCTTTTTACTGAAACAGCAGCTCTAAACTGTTTACTGCATATCTTCCCGGCTTGTGATAATAAAGGGAATCCTCTGAGGTGGCTTCCATGCTGACACAGCCTTTAGGTACTTAAATTCAAAAATGGGTGTATTAAGTGCATTTTAATTGACTTATATTTACCCTGTGTTCCGACTTGCAAATAAAAAAATAAAAAAAGATCTTCTGGCGCTCACACAAAGTAGGTCATTCAGTCTCCTGTGAGTCATAAGTTTTGGCAAGAGACCAAAGAAAACAGGTATAGAAGAGAATGAAGTAGAGCTAAGAAAGGCCTCACGCTACACTGACACTTTCCACATTTTTTTAACTACGCATTTTTGTGGCATACTGAGAAATTTTATCAATTTCAGAGAATTAGGGAGTGTAAATTTGTGTTACACAACAGAATACTTAAGCCTAGCAA
Source organism: Poeciliopsis turrubarensis (assembly GCA_010277015.1). NCBI lineage: Eukaryota > Metazoa > Chordata > Actinopteri > Cyprinodontiformes > Poeciliidae > Poeciliopsis > Poeciliopsis turrubarensis. Next base: position 4,857,043 of record VMRN01000024.1, read on the forward strand.
CTGCAAAAAAAGAAAAAAAAAAAAAAAGAAGAAGAATCTTTGTATTCCATTATTATAATTTTTTGGGTTGCTCACATTTGTGCAGAGTTGTTTTCCTGCAGAGCCTGGGCCCCGGGCTCCGCTTCGGGGGCTACAGCATCTCAGCGGAACAGCTGACCTCTGGGTTTGAACCACAGCCGCAGATTTCCAAACAGGTAGTGACTCAGCTTGATCAAAGCCGTCAGTCAGACACTTTTCTCTACACAGGTCAGATGCAAAAGAGTGAAACCTTGCGACAGACACACCAATGCGGTCCTAATTGCATTAAGCAACAGGCACAGACCACGTCGTCTCTGCCAGCTAGCCCCTCCTCGTGCTAACCTCTCCGCCCTCTCATTCATCCACCCTCAGGGAGAGGCATGCAGGCCAGAGGAAGTATGACTCATCTGAGTAACAAGATGCATTCTTCTGAATTCTCCACAGACATGTTTGCTAAGTGAAGAGCATAGGAGAGTATGTTGTAAAGAGAGACACAAACAACGAGAAACAAAATGCAGCATAAATCAAGAAACAGACTGTGGCAAGAGAGAGTCATCGCTTGTGTGGGTTCCCTGGTCTACATAGATCAACATTTCCTTCGACTCCGCAGAGACAATCTTTGGCTTCTGCGAGGGTTTTTCTGAATCACACATGAAGAAGAAGAAGAAAAAAAAACTTGAACATCTAAGGCTAATCCATCAGGTGGAGAAAAGAAATGAAACAAATGACGACAGCAGAGGGGGATTTTGACGTGTGATTTTGCTGAGCATGCAGAGAATAATGAGACCCAACAAGGAGGCAGAAAAGAAAAGGTGCTAAATCATTGGGTCTAATAGACCCACTACAAATAACACCACATCTGCAAAGCCTGGCACACACTGCTGCAAATCATGGGCCTCACACGCACTGTAACAACATGAAGCTATTTCAGGAACAACCCGCGTTAGTATGCTCTGAAATCAGAAAACGGCTGAAGTTTTGAAACAAAAAGATTCTCACAACCACTGACCAACACCATCAGACCCCTGACATGCATCCCGTCTTGTGAATTTATGATTCATGATCCACCCCCCTTTAGTTTGCTGTGAGAGTATCAGCTTCAGTCATTGGCCAGTAAACTGCATTCCTAAATGTACCAAGCATAAACCAACAGGTCGAAGGTCTGCTTTAACCACATAATGCATCATTACTCACAAAGTCTGAAGGCTCCAGGTTAGTTGGCACAAATTAACCTCGTCTCATACCTGCACATCACCATTTCATCCCTTCCTACTTCCATTTTGTTAACAGTTTGCAAATTTCTGCAAATCAGCCTTTTCTCTTTGTGGTGTGCATTTTGATTTGATATGACTAACTCATAGTTTATGACATGAACTACAGAATCGTGATCAGTTTCTACAACTCAATTGTCAAAGCACCCAAGCTGCAGGTCTGATGTGTCCATCTCTGCTTGACAACAGGAAGAGCAGTGAAGACGGTGCAGCATGCTGCTCTAACTAGTGGTTAGAAACAGCCAAGTTCAAACCAAATTGCTTGGTGTAAGAAGGAGGAGAACAACTCATCCTGTATTTTTCCCCACATATGAACAACTAAACCCACAAAAAAAAAAGAAAAAGAAAAAAAAAAAACATGCTATCAACAAGTCATATCAACACAAAGGGATTAGGAGCTAGCGTTTATGCTAAATCCAAATACAATCAGAAGGAGTAAGAGGTGCGTATCCTGAAGGCTGTAGCTGTTTAGAAAATAATACAGCTAGGAGGAGTTTTTACAGTCAAATAGCTCTTTTTTTTTTTTTTTAAACTCCGCATTGGATGGTGGTGGAGGCAAAATATTAGTTCCTTTCAAAAATGTTCCAATTACTACACTTGGAACTGTTGACATTTAGATATTCAAATAATTGTAGAAAGTTTTTTGATTTAAAAAAAAAAACTAGAATTTTGAAAAATAAACTAAAAAATTAACTTGAGGGCTAGATGATAATGAATAAATCGCTAAAATTTTTAAATAAACAATTCTAACTGGATTTTTTAAAACATTTATTTTCACTTTAAATGTAAGAAGTTGCTAAGGCTTTTTAACACTAACCTCAACGCTCATGAAGATAAGATGCTCATTAAAATGAACAAATCTGGCATGATCCATTTTACCTGATGGGGATTTCAGAAGAACTCATATCAGACTCTTTCCATTTGTTGTCAAAGTCATTACAAAGATTATGAACCCTCACAGAACGAACATTATTTTAAGATACATCCTGCAGGTACATTTCATATCAGAACATTAAGATAAGAACTCAGAAAGTTACTGAAGCCTTGGTTATCAAAGTTGGGTCAAAACGATGACATGCCCCATACGCCACTTGCAGTGGTATCTGAATGGGTGAAAAAGATAAGATCTCCAAACTTTAAAGTGTGAATGTTTGCAAACTGCTACATCATCATAATGAGATGAACATATTGAAAATGTGTACTGCAGACTTCCTTTCCGGACATGAATGCTTTTGCAGTAAATCAGAAGTGTTTTTACAGCAAACATTAACCTGCAGACTTTTCTCAAGCAACTTGAAGCCCTGTTTGGCAAAATAAGATATTTGTTTCAAGGACAACATTCAGGTCTGCTTCGAAGAATGACACTGTGTTTCACCAGTTTTAACACGAAATAAAAAAATCATGAAGCCTTTGTATTCTCACATACAAGCACTTAATCAAAAACCATCTGCTGTTACATCCAAATGGCTCTCCAAGCCTCTTTCAGGTCCAACTTTAAATCTGATACAACTCAATGTGTGAAACTCTGGTGAAATTACTTCCTTCAGGTGATCTTCTACAACATTTTGGGTCAGAAATCTGATCCAGTCACATCGTGTACGTATCACTTTCAACAAGAAACAATAGGAAACTTTGTCACTTGCATTAACAGACGCACAAAAGACTACTGGGTAAATACGACATATGATCAGCTTCTTCTCTTCATTTGAACAAAACGGCAGAAAAAGATACTTTTTTTCTGTCTACGAATAAATAACTGCTTTAATAGAGATTATATTTTTAGTGTTAAAATAGCAAGCGTCTCTTTTGACACCCTGAACTGTCCCCAGGTAACTGAAGAGATATTTGTCAAGCTAGTGACTTTCTTGTAGAGTGTATTTACCTTGCTGTCTTTATTCGGTTTAAAACACATAATTTTATAATTCTGATGTCCAGTGGCTCAATTTTCTTTATGCAAACATTGTATACTGGCAGAAAATATGCTGAAAATAAATATTTTTAACAATTTTGGCTACGGTACTCATTTACCCTACTGGTCAGTCTTGGATGAACATCTTCTGCCATTAAATTTTGACTTTTATTTCCTCGTTTTATTGAAGTATGACGAACACAGACATGAAAGATAGAGTATTGGCTGCTGCCGTTTTCAGTCACCAGCTCTGTGTTCAAGTCTGCAGCTGTAAGGCAGAGTCAGCTATTTTTAGAAACAAATTACAAAGCTTTGAACATTTTAGTTGAGACCTTGTCATCGGGGATGGGAAATACAGTCAACCCACAATATTCAGTCCAGGACACTTGGAACCACAGTCGGCCAGAAGATACCTGAGGATCTCTATAAAGATGCTTAAAAATATCTTTTCTAGCCGTTCAAATAAAAAAAATTTGAACTGGACAATATGGCTGAAAAATGTTATTATATCTGTTATAATAACAGATGTGTCATATCTGTTATTATATATCAGGAATAAAAATGTATTGTGATATTCATATTGTGATAAAAAAAAAAAAAGGAAACATTTAATTAATTTCTGAAAATGACAAACTGATATGATTGGTATTATTATTTTGCCATTTTATTTAAGAAAAAAAATGATTGTATAGTTTTTGTTTTCCTACTTAATGCAACTGGTAAAGTGAAGATGCCTTTCTGATTATGGGTGTTATTTTTAAAAGCAACATTTGCATTTAAAAGGCTGTGAATGTCTGTATTAAGAAACCACTAACTTTGTAATACTGCTAATTTATTTACTTTCACAGCCATTCCAGTTAACAAAACAATGTGAGAACAATGGAAGGTGTCACCTATTTCTAATTGTCAGTATTGTAGCAGCATTCCTCACAAAGTTAACCCTGTGCTCAAGCAGCATTTTACAGCTTTGCTGCAGAATATTCTCCTGGAAAAAATACTCCCAAAAATTAAACATCACTGGTACTGAGAAATAATACTGATGCAGATCAATAAAAAATATAAGATGAAATCTAGTTTGTTATTCTACTGAATTTTCTTACATTTTCTGCAGGATCAGATTGAGAATTTGTAAGTGCAAACCTTGTGTTAGGAACGTGTGGTTGCGTCAGAATAATTAACGTTACAGTAAAAATTCCCCTCTCCATTCACGTCTTTAAAACCCTGTACTCTGGATCTCACACTTTGGTCATTTAGGAATAATGTTGCACAGCATTTCACTAACATTTTTGCTGCATGTTAGCACCGCTGCTGCATACAATAATTTAGTATTTCTCGAATGACTCGAGTACCTCGATTATTAAAATTCCTCGAGGAAAATTTACCTGCCTCGAAGCTTCGTTAATTTATGTTTTGTTATTTGGCGCACCGTGTTCCGGCCGGGACATTATTTCCATTGCTCTGACTTCTGCGTTGTTGAGGAATGCTTACTGTTAGCTTCATAACGTCCAATTTTCAAGTTCGGCCCGTGGGGATTTTATTGATTGATGATAATCCCCGGGTTTTCATCGTTTCTGGGGAACCAATAGCATCCTTAAAATGACTGGCGCGATGCCTGGCGTATGGCAGCCTTTCTCCTCCTGAAGCTGCTGGTTGAAAGTGAAAGGTGGAAAGAGGCTGCAGAAGTATTTATACAGGTGAGCGGATAGACTGAACATGGCGGGCGGCTGAGTAGTTGATGCTTACAGTGTAAGTGTAGCTTTACAGACGAACCGCACAATAAATTTCATATCAGGCCAGCCTCAACAAACGGGTGGCGAAAATTATCGTGGCGGTACATGGCTGGTAGATGAGTTTCTGAGTGTGACGAACAATCGTGCGGTAAATATCCCCTATTGCTCCCCCCCGTTCTTACATTCGTCCACTGGTCTACCAGTTGTGCCCCCCAATTAGGTTTGTTCATTTGTCTGTCCCCCCCAGACTTGCGTTCGTCTGTCTGCTTGTCAATTTCCTCTCCTCCACCTCCATCTTACATTCACCTCCACCACCACCCTAAGTACCCCTACTCCAGACGACATTTCCCATATTCTCCATCCCAAAGCTTGACAGGTATGGGGGCAAAGTGAGAGTTCATCGATTAAACTAATCGAAGATGAATAGATAAACTCAAAGCTGGAGTATAGACATTTTTATAAGTGTATTTGTGAGCCTGCCTCTTAATTATTCAATTTAATATAATTTCAGATCTGTGTATTACTTTTCTTCAGGTTAACTTAGAAAGTGAGTTATTATTATTACAGGTTAGTTTTCTAAACTACAAAGTAACTGGTAGGGAAGCTCAAAAATGAAAAATTGGACTGATATTGATATCTGACAGTAAAATTTATCAGTATTTTATTTTATACATTTTTTATCCGATTAATCGTAAGAATAATCCATAGATTACTTGATTACTAAAATATTCGTTTACAAGAGCCCTACAATAGTAAAAAAAAGATAAAGCTGTAAAGATATTTCCAACATGAATTTGATTGCAAATATAGTTTTCTTCTACACTCCAAATTTCTTTACTTATGTCTGTTTTTAACATGTTTTTTTTTAAGTGTTATCTTAAACCTGCCAGAGCTGTGACTGCAATGAATGAGCACTTATGCAAAATACTCAAATGAAAGCTCCACATTACTTAAGCCGTGTCAGCTTAGTGCGCTCTCCTTTCTGCACACAGCACAAAGGTCTCCCAAGAGTCTGAATCCTCCAAGAACATGAAATCCCTCCACTGACGGTAAAACTCAGAGGACGCATCAAAACTCAAGGACAAGGTATAAAAAAAAAGAAAAAGCAAATAAAACCATTCTTCACAGCATTCAAAACTCATCCAATGCTTCTTCTTAAGGTTCTTCTATTAATAAATTGCACAGTAAATTAAATCTCAGATGATATAAATGAATAAATAGAATTAAGATGCATCATAAAACTGACCTGTATTGAGCTAATTAGTTCAACTCAGCAGCCTTTGGTTTTTCTTCCAACATAAATATACAATAATGACAAGCATTATTTTGAATAGTCAGAACAATTATCAGTCATTTTCTCTGTTCACTAATGTGAAACGAGTCAGAGAAACCACCATTTGCTTCAGTGCAGACTCTAAAACTCTAAGCTACGGTAGTTCTCCTGCAACAGAGATGGACCCTGATTAGTCAGACTGGGGAAATAAACAGATATGCTTTCAGATGAAACATATATCTGTGCAAATGTTCCAATAACGTTCGGCAACGGGCCAGCTGAATTAAATATCACAAGCTTCCCTGATTTTATGTCGACACCGCACTCCGAGCCAAGACATGAATCGGAGCGTATTGGACTCGTTCACTGACAAAACTCGGCTCGATGGATTGGGAGGAGGTCAGATGAGGAGAGCTCAGACAGTGCGTTGCTGGATGAATAAAAAATGAAAGTCTAGAGCTTCAGTAAATTCGCTCTCTCCATCCCGTGAGGAGGGCGTGCGGCGGAGTGGAGGCATCGTTTGAAAAAGCGAACCCGCGCTGCATTCCCACAGCCAACCGAATCCAGCGAACGGCTCTTTAAAAATTCATTAATTGACAGCAAAAATAGATTAAAGCACCCAGCTGAGCAAACCTCAAAATTTGGCTCCTGAATAACATTAATGATAAAACGCCTCCCCCATCCCACCAAAAAAAAAAGAAAAAAAAAAAGCCCAGGAGGGCTTTGTCTGAAAAAATATTTCTCGTTTCCACCTTACACTACCTTCACAGTAATTTACTTTCACTCTTATATAATAAAAAATAATGCACTTCTAATTGTCATTTTTAATTACACTTTTCTTCAGACAGGGAAGAAAATCTGAAAAAAACTAATTAAAACCCATCGAAGGACATGTCATTCCCATGATGCCATGCCAATGCCATGCTATTCAGCTACAGACACTCAATGACAGCTACTCTTTGCCTTCTGAAAAAACAGGATTAAAAAAAAAAAAAGTGGGAAGAACTGCAGTTACAGTAATTGCTCTGGCCAGCGCTAAATGAGGTTCACTTAAGTGCAATTATCCCCCTCTGATCTCTCAGATAAAGAGACTTCTTTAACATGGAGAAGTGGGCTCACACAATGCCACCGTAAACAAGATTCAAATTGGAATCAGGGAGGCATTTCCAGGGGATGAATTGGCTTCATAGCTCATCTGCATTCCAGTGATGGAGAGCGTCACTAATGAAGACTGAGCAATTCCCTTCTCACCTTCTGCGAGACGGAAACTCCACAGTGAGTCTCAGCCCTGAGAAAGTCTTAAAACAATGAGTAAGATCCTGTTTTTTTTATCTTTTTACAAGAAGAATATAGGGTAGGCTCCGAAAGCTGTGAGGTTAGCCAAAAGATAAGTCATTGTAAAAACATACCAGATGGAGACCTTTGACCGAGAGCATCAGAACTCCTTGAGAATAAATCGCCATCTGCCAATCGTGTAGCACAAAAGGTTTCCCGCCTCAGGGAGGGGGAAATGTGACAGTCTAATAGAGGTTGCAACAGAGATTGCCTGTTGGGTGCCGTCCAACTACACAGCGTGGAGATGAGGGGGGGGGCTTTGATGGCCGCTCTAGTTGCCAGGGGCTAGAGGACCACCAGGAGTCTGATAACTACACCTCATGGATGGCCATTTGAATAATCACTTCAACAAGGGGAGAAATTAAAAACCGTCTCGGTGAGACCGGCTCGGCACGGGGCCACATGCAGAATTCAAAATGAGCTGCTTCTGATAGTAAAAACCGTAGAAAACATCAACTTATACACAAACCGCTGATCTGTTAAGAGCGTGACCCCTAAAGCCGAAGATTATCTGCCAATGGAAAGCCATTGTCAAGGTAATACAAAGGTCATCTAACCTCTATCAACAAAAAGTTACCAGTCTTATTCGATACACAATTGAGCCGGATTCAAGACCCGTCTTTGATTGGGATAAGGGTCAAGCCGGTCCAGACGGGGTCAGAAAAATTACCAAAAAGATGCTGAGGGTTCTTTGATGCTTCTAAATCAAACAGAAAATTAATGGATAACAAGGTCATCCTCACTTTTGCATCAAAGCATAAACGCCATCTGATCTTTCAAATAATCTAAAAAAAAAAAAAATACATCAAAATACATGTTGTGGGGGGTTTGATTAATTAAAATTTGTCTGTATATGACCCGCCGATTAACAGTTGGAGGCTTGGTATATTTCCATTCATTTGGGTAAACTACAGATTTACACTATTAATTGGCCAGAAACTTTCTTGATTGGTATTCCACAGATTAAATACTGAATAATTAGATTTATTTTCACTTAATATAAGCCATTTTTGGTCTATAAAAGGACAAAATTAGTCAAAGTCTGTATTGGAAGACCAAACTACTGAAAAATTAAACAAACTGATGCATTGCTAGTAAATTTACTTCCCCTAAAGCAAAATATTTGCCGAGATCATTTAAATCAAAACTGAAAAATTTATTAAAAGATTATGGTGTATGTTTTAATAGACGTTTGCTATCAGATTCTAACCTAAAAAAAATAAAAATAAAAATAAGCATTTTCTCTTCAACTCTGATTCGAGACCAACATCAAAGGCCCAAAGCATAAAGAAAGCGAGTCTTTCAAAGCTGCAATCCCATTTTATGTGGCAACTAAAAGCTTTTTCGTGAAACCTCCCTGTATTACACCTTCAAATGTGATCAAGAGAACCTGCAGTAGCAGATACATATTATAAAGGCAGTGACACATGAGTGAGGCTAATTTTCAGGGGGGAAACTAAGTGCAGCTACTTTTGGCTGCGTGTACCTGGATGGAGGACCATCATAACGTAAACACCATGTGTCCTCTACAGCTGCACGCACAAATAGCCTGGATCCAGACAGCACTGTAGGCCTGCTATTTAAAGGATGGGTGATTAAGAAGCAAACCAGGTCTGACCTTTGATTGTTGCTGCTGCTGCCCAACGCTGTGGGCTTTTTGTTAGCTGAAGCTGAAGGCCTGTCAGGGTTGGGTTTGTTGAAGGGAAACTGTTTGATTTCAGGCAGCAATTCATTTCATTTTAGGTTCGCTTTCAGGTAAAAGAAGGTAATTATAAGAGGGGATAATGATAATGTTACAATCTGCACTTTAGTTATCTAATAGAACAGTGTTTCCACAGGCTGTAGACTGCCAGTCAGCTGGCTAAAAGAAAGCTACAGCAGTTGGACTACTAAACTAATATCAGCTTGCTTTACTCTATCAAGAGCAGAACAGTATAAACTGATTTAATCCTGTAAAATAAATGTGTTTATGAAAAGTACTACCATATCTTAAAATTAACTTAAGATATAAATTCGTTATTTTAATCTACTATTTCCTATGAAGCAATTTCTATTCTGTTTTAAGTAGAGAACTAGTAATAATTATTGTGTCAATATCATGAAACCTCACCATATCATGAGAATATAATGTCCATGCTGGGTTTTTTAAACCGCAAAAGGTGGAGAAATTAAAAGCCGAGTCTTCCATCCAGTGAAAACACAACGGGAAGAGAGGTAATGTTTTCCATTATCAACGGCTTTTGGTTTTCAGGGGCTCCCCGAAGATTATTAGTGGGCCCCATCTTGCCACCAATTACAAAACATTCTGTAAACGCTCTGGGGTCGATCTTTTAGTAAACACTGTTAAGGTTATTCTACACCCCAAAATATCACAAAGAATTGCTTGATTTTTTTTTTTAATGGTACTACATAGGAGAAAATTTGACATAAAGCATTTTTATGATTTGGGTCACAACTTTTCAGAGCTTTTAATGAAAACTGAGGAAATGAATGACCCCACAATTTCAGCTTTCAAAGTCTCTATGTGTTGTAATTGTTTACAAAATCTTGGTATCATTTGAAGGTTCTTCTGATGCATTTACCAATAATGTAACTTATTTTGACATTTATTGTAGGCAGGATAAGCATTATAAATCATTTATTGATAGTACTGTACAGATTTGTTGAAACAAACGGAAGTTTTGCAATTCTACTTCACAACTTTCTAAGATTAATAGCAAATTTCAGAATATAAATTCAGCCCTAACAATTCTAATAATTAATCAAAGTTTAATTATTAGAAAAATTATGTTGATGGAGGCTCAGATTTTATTGTGTATTTTACAACTCCTGAAAATATTTCTGAAATATATACCAAAACTTAATTCACTTGTAATATCTGGAACAAATCAGTACTACCATATCTAACAAATCAGGAAGAGTGTAATTTTTATGTCAGATATCTTGTTTTGAGTCACAACTTTTTACATAAAGTAGTGGAGAGTCTAAGGTACTTCACAATGCTGCAACTATTTTTTTTTTTACTTGCATACCTTTTTATGGTATCAACTAAAGTTTTTTTTTTTTTTTTATCTTTCAAGCATAATAATTTGTTTTAACTTTTATAATAACCCATAACAAGGAAAACATTTATCAGCTTTCTGACAGCATCTAAGACATTTTTTGAATATAGCTCACAAGTTAAGGCATGCTTCAATGAATTGAGGGAAAAATAGATAATCCCAGCTTTTAAAATACTTTTTTTTTTAAACCTAGAAACACAATATTAACATCAAGTGAATATTAAATTTATTTTATGTTTGATTAAATTGTTTATTTTGAAATAAAGTATGAGTAAATAGGTCTGTTGGAGCTGAACAAAAATCTTAATTAACACAAATGATTATCCTTCGTTGTTATCTTAAAATATGTAATCAAGACAAGCTCCAGATGAGTGTGTAATTCATCTGAAACATGTTTTACACTTGTTGATTGTGCAGCCCAAGCCTGCAACCCGACCATGAAAGCAGAGCAGTTTTTACAGGAGAGGCTCGTCATTTATTTATTTTTATTTTTTCCTGGAGGAATTTACTGGCCGCCCAGTAAAACAGACGATTGACAGAGGAGAAAACACGCCGCAACAGCTGTGAATCAAACAGCGCCAGAGCACGCAGGGAAGCCAAATGACACTGGGCTCACCCACTCCATGCTGGACCCACAACGTCTCACATACCAAACAGCTAGCTAACCATGGCTGCTGCTGCTGCTGCTGCTGGGGGGGTTTGGGGATAGGTCACCAAATTCTCCCAAATGCACACGAAAAAGAAAAAAGCACACCTATTAGCTATTAAAAGCTCCGACAACCCTCAGGATGAGTTAGCTGCCTACAGAGGCTGGCTAGTTTAGCTGTCAAAGTTGCCCCGCCAGTTGTCACCGGTTGCACGGTGGAGCTAGCAGGCTAACGCAGGAGCTGTCAACTCCGGAGAGTTAGAGCAACGGCTCCGGAGTGAACGTTCACTGGCCGCGGGGAAACACTCGCTGGCCGTATCGGAGGCATAACACACTAATTTATCTCCACAAGGACAGCAAGACACGTTGAGCAGGAAGCTTAGGGCAAGGGCCCAACCCCCCAGAACTTCTCTGCAGCTCTCTTCCCCGTCAAAGTCGTCCATTTCGTGGGCCTTTAGTTCAACTTCCATTCCCGTGTAGCTCACTTACTCAGGATGAAAGCAGCAGAGACGGCGGCTCTCTCTGGTAATCCTCACGGTAGTTTAACAGCAGCTGTTTCCCCGCTCCGTCCACCACCTCTTGTCCACACAGCGTGTCCTTCCCCGCCAGCTCAGGAGAGCCCAGTGCTCCTGACAGTTGTTGTCCTCTGTGCAGAGATCTTCGCCCGGTGTGCCTACAGTGCCGCGCCGTCCCTCTACTCGGCTTCTCCGCCTTCTCCCGTTCGCCTTTCTCTCGGCAGCCGAGCCAACATCCGGGACTCTCCCCCCCTTAGTTCGGTGCCCGGAACTACTTTCACATATGACGACGCAGATGAAGGTTTTTTTTTTTTTTTTTTTTTCTCCCACCTCACTGTTTTCACCACGCCTGCCGCCACAGAAACTAGCGCGGTTGAATGCTCACACTCGCTAAAGAAAAAGGCATCCAAACATGGTTAAACCTCGATCAATAAACCAATCAATGCAACAACTGCTTTCGGGATTTATATTAAGAGAATATACTGTACTGTATCCTCAAATGAACTGTATGGTGCAGCGTAAAACCCAGTCAAATTTACGTGAAACAACAGGTTTACTAAATAAAGCAATTTAAAAATAGAAAACTGAGACATTACAGCTACATATAAAATTAGAATATCATAAAAAAGTGCATAACTCATTTTTAAAAAGCACTGAAACTTTTTTACATATGGTAATTTGGATGATTATAGCTTACAGATAATGACAGTGCATGGCTTTTAGCACAATAACCTACCTAAAAAGAATGTCCCAAATATAGGCAGAGCATCGATACGTGGTTAGAGCTGTTTTGCATTAAATAACCACTACATCAGTGTGGTGTGTCATGGAGGAATCAGCCTGAGGTGTTAAAGAAGCATCAAGAATAGTAATAACAAATGGCCACCTGGGTTCACCCCTAGTAAAGTTATGTTTAAGATACTACAATGCCAAACCGACATTATTTTGTAATTCTATTTTTGTAAATCAAATTTGTATGTTTGTTTTTATCAATACAAAAACATAATCCTTCATAAGACAAAGAAGAATTATGATGGATCATTTGAGGTTTTCAGCAAATGCAATCTTGATTCATTGATAGAACCAGTAAAGAGCCCTTTATTGAAGCTTTGAACCAAACTTTGATCAGACATTCTTAAGGTGGCGCCAGTCCCTCACTGACAGTATGTGTACTAAACAATAAAAAGACTTACTTGGGGCGCCCCCAGGCTGCGGCCTTGACCAATATGTCATGTTGCCCAGATCAAAAACCGCCATTGATGGAAGTGTGCTCATTAAAACTGCCTCTGGTACCTCTGACATTTTGGACAAATGCCTTCCTGGAAAATTAAACCAGCATCTTTGTGAAGCTTGTCAGTATGATGTGCACTAAAACTTTCTTCCTGGAAAACAGCTGTGCTGATTCTATTTTTGATAAAACCCCACGGTCTAACCTAACACCAGTAGATTTTCACTCTATTTTTTTCTTCCACAAAACTTTTCATTAAGAAATAACATAACATCCATTTATCCTTTTTTCACCACCTGCAAAGCCCAAACCTTTTGATCTCATTGATTCTTACAAATGTTTTTTAACCATCATCAGTGCCATTAGATATAAAGATATTGTCAACATTTTGTCTGATAACAGGTATCTGTTTGGGTTTGCAGATTTTGTTTTTGAAATATTACATTGTATTATAAACCTTGTCCACTCTAAACATGAAATTAAGAGGAAAACTGTTTCTTTGTTCTGTGAAAACCTTAAGGGTGAAATTCATGTGAATATAATATCTATGTCACTTAGAGTCTGGCCTGAACTCAGGATCAAAGTTCCTTATCATATTGTCCTTGATTCAACTCAGTTATGACATAACAGAGGGAGATATTGTTTATTGCTGGGCAATGTCACGCATAGCTTTCCAAAACTAAACATTATTTGCTTGGTTTACATTATGTAGGATTTTATACATTTTGAATATGTCTGCTTCACTAATGAGTTTCTATTTTCAACTAAGCTGAGCATGCAATTTAATTTGTACCCATACAGAAAAACTGTATCTATAAAAGAGCTTATACAATATGGACGTCAGATAGTTTCTAGTTATTTATCTCCTGGGTCATCTGCTACAGTCCCAGTGTGGAGATTTCCTGTCAAACCTGTTGATATTGCTCTAAGTGGCCAAGTTATCAGATTCACTTGATTACTTGAATTTTGTTTATTATTATTATTATTATTAATATTTTAAGTCCAGCTACAGTAGCTGTCTCCTAACTTGAATGTTTTAATGGCTGTGCATCTTTTGCTAATTTAGTGGTTCTTTGTATTTTGTGCAATGCTGTATCACCACTGCAATATTGGGCCCTCTGTCAGTGGTGAAGCAAGCACACTTTTCAAAGGAAGTTTGAAAATAATTCAAACAAATTCAATCTGGTCAATCACTGCCCTCTCTGAAAGATAAAAAACACTTTGCCTTCTAAAATTGGCTATTTTACTGTACAACAGCGCCACTTGTTGGTCAATCATGAATAGTGCATGTGATTATTTAATAACTTCCATAATAAAGTTATTATTTAATTAATATGTACAACTCATGATCTTATTATTAAGAGCAGAGGTCTTAATAATATTTATTATATGAGGACTTTACTACAGTAAATTGATGTGATATTTCCTTTTGGCTTTTGCATCAAAATGACTTCAAACTGCATTTACAGTTTATATCACACCTTAAAACGCTTAGTGTGTGTGGAAAGTGAGAGAAAGTCTTTATGAAATTTATAAAACAAATAACAAAAACAAAATAAAATGCAGTTTATCGACGATTCTGTTGTAAAACACAATTGAACACAGAGTAGCACACCTGCACACAGGCCCAGCAGAGAATGCTGCATTGAAAGGTTTTTAATAGAAAACCATGGATCTGTTTTTTTTTTGTTGCGTGTGTTTAATTGTGTTCATCATTGTTACAAAAAGTTTTCCAAGAAGGAACAATGTGAGTTGTGTGAAAGGATCCTCAAAGGAGCCTTTATAAAGAGGAACATTTTAAGAATAGGGAGAACATTTCTCCATCTTTTACAGTATAGATTATAAGTAGCAGTTCTCACACTGATCTGACATCTGGCTGGGTTAACTCTTGATTTTATTCATTACTTTCATAACTACGAATAAAAACTATTTAACTGATTCACTGATACAGTTGAACGAAATGTTATCTTGAGCACAGCCTGTCACTCATGTATCTTTTGTGTTGTTTCGTGTTCAGTAAAAAGGGAAAGATACAAAGAATACAGGTGCAGTAACTGTGAATATATATGAATTCAAAAATAAAAAAGTTTTAATTTTTTGATACATTTTCCTGGGAAATTAAAGATGCAGTTCAGGTGAGACTTCCATCCCTGGAAAAATCTGAAGTAATGTTGTGGAATGGTAGAAAATGAAACAGTTTTATTATTTTATGTCTGAGCTGATGTTATTTATGAGCAGTTGAATTTTCCAGTGACAGCTACAGACTTTTTCTGGTCTAAATATCAAACCTTGTTGACTATTTAAGCAGGTAAATTATTAGATGGATTTAAAAATGCATCATGTTTTGTTCCAATCTACAATAAACTCAGCAGCAAACAACCTATTTTACTGTTACAAATTCTGTGCAACGGCTAAACTTTGCACAGAATTTGATTAATTCTTGTCAGGTACTTGAACTGTATGCTTCTTGAAGCAATCTCTTTGCTTTTGGCAGGATTTCACATGAAACAATTGAAAAACATTTAGCATAGTCACAAATTGTTGTAAATCTTATGTTTATTTATTTAGATTTTTTGCTGTTCTTTTGTCTGAATTTTTTAAGTTGTAATGGTGCTATTTGTTTCTTTACTGTAGTAGAATTACATATTATAACATTAAATTGTTTTTTTGTCTGCCTGATTGCCTGGATTTGACTCCTGGCCATTTTCACAAATTAAATTAGACATAATCAAATTATTTCTCAGTACTTTACTGGAGAATATTTTTCTACAATTATTGTAATATAATTTTATTTATTTAATTATTTGAGAGTAACAACTGTAAACAATTAACATGTTTGTCCATTAACATTTAGAGCCATGACTAATTTGCAATGCGTCCGCATTGCAGTACCGTGCTCTGCCACTGCGGGGCGCTGACGGCTCCCCTTTGTATTTCTAGAAACCATAGAATCTCAAAGCTGAGCTGATTTCAGGAAGTAAAGCGGTCAAGTTGTGAGGAACGAAAAACATCCCTGAAGTGACAGGAGAAACATCTTCACCGGTGTGTGTGACGTACCTCATTTACTGTAGTTGTTTCATTGTGTCGCAGTTACGTACAAATTAGAGGAAAGTTCAGTCATTTCCGGCGTCTCGTTGTTGACAGTCCAATCTGAAGAGTTTACCAGTTTAAATGGGTAAAAACCAGTGACGTGCGGTCAGGTGAGGCAGAGGCTCACCTTTCATCGTGGAAGAATATGATAAGATAATTTATAAAGCTATTTTCATCCTGTGTTTTGCACTGTGAAGTATTTATTTTTCATTTAGCTTAATCAATTTTGATATTTTTTTCTTCAAAATTGCTGAATTTTCTAATTTTCAGTTTCAAACGCTGCCATTATATGACAGCATGCTCCTCCTGTCTGTACCCAAACAATAAAATGGTTGAAAACTTTTAATGTATAAACTGATTTTCCATCATTTAGCAAAAAAAACCCCACGTTTGTAAAAATAAATAAATAAATAAATAAATAAATACAAGTTAATTCTGAAGTAAAAGTAAACATTCTGAAATTAAATTAAGAATGTTACAAAAACAAAAATAATTTTGAGAAAGAAGTAAATCTTAAAATTAAAGTCATAATTCTTAGCAAAAAAATCAAATTGCGAAAAAAAAAATTAAAAAGTAAATTCTGAAGAAATAGTCAGAATTCTGTGATTTAGTTAAGAATGTTAAGAAAACAAAAAAAAAAGAATTGGGTGAATTAAAAATTAAATTATCAAATTAAAGTCCCCCCCAAAAAAGTCACATTTGTTAAAAAAAAAAAAAAAATACATTCTTAAGAAAAATGTGGAATTATGAGATTAAAATCTGAGTTTTAATGAAAATGGTAAAAGTCTAAAAAATAAAGTCAGAATTCTAAGATTGAGATTATAATCAGATCACAGCTCATATTTAACTATCATATCACAACTTTATAATGTTGTGCCAGCCTAATTATGTTTCATTTCTGTTGTCCCAGGTCAAATCCATAATAAAAAGCTGGTTCAGTGTTAAAGCCAATCTGTGACACAAGCAGCCAGTCTTCTCTCTTGATGCCTCTTCTCTCTTCTCAGATAATGGCCAAACCCAGAATATCGTCCATTGATGGAAAGCTGGCTCAAGAATTTGCCGTTCCCTCCCACGTCGAGGAGGTCAAGGAGAAGATGGCTGCTTTCGCCGCCCGTCACGCTGACGTGGGCCGCAGAGTGGTCCTCATCACGTCAGGCGGCACCAAAGTCCCCCTGGAGTCGCGCACCGTCCGCTTCCTGGATAACTTCAGCAGCGGCAGGCGAGGAGCCTCCTCGGCGGAATACTTCATCGACTCGGGCTACGCCGTCATTTTCCTGCACAGGCACCGCTCTCTCTACCCCTACGCACGCCTGTTCTCCACCATCAACATGCTGGACGCCCTGCAGCTCAGGGCGGGAGACAGTGAAGTAGCGGGGGAGGTGGTGGTCGACCAGCAGGTGCTTCCAAACATCGCCAGAGTGCTGAAGAGGTACAATGAAGTGAAAGACGGAGGACTTCTTCTACCCATCGAGTTCAACACTCTCTCAGAGTATCTGCATCTACTGAAAGCAGCGGCACAGGCGCTCAGCTCTATAGGTACTGAATTACTTACACCATCCTGCACCTGAAAGCTGCAGAATTTTATTAAAATATTCTTGTACATATTTGTTGAAACAGTCACTATGTCGTGACAGTATGGTATCTGTGAAAAAACTGAGCTCCTCCGAGTTATACCTTGAAACAACCAATCAGACCCAGGAGGCGGGTCTTGGTGCTGCCAATCACAATCTCATGTAGCGCTGCTACATCTTCTCCCTGCCATCAGTGACATTTTAGAGTAGCCACTGATGGACAGTTTTTCTGTAACAGCACATTAAGCAGGGATTACTCATGTTGATTGACAGCGTTAAGACCCTCCTCCTGACTCTGATTGGTTGTTTTTGGTCCAGAGTGGTGCATTTATTCAGGCAGCAATAACAGCTCAGGGTGGAGGGTATTGATCTTTTCACAGATTATGCTACACTGTCACAACAATTACTATAAAAATTATGTAGCTTTTTGTTGTTAAAGCTAAAGTTTAATCAGTAATACTTTTATAATAAATTTATGTCAGATTATGATTTCTTGGTTAATGTCAAGTTGTCATAACAAAGACATTTTGAATGATGTCAACTTTATATTAAAAGTGTTATGATTTACCGAATGACACTTCATGACAAGTCATAAATATTCATGAAGACTCACTCATGTTCATGACAGGTGTTATGTTTATGACGGTCTTATTCACAACCCGTCAAATAAAGTGTTACCGATTAAAGCTATTGGTTCTGTTGCGTGCGTTTAAAACTTGTTTACAAATGTTCCATCTTCAATCAGGGTCAAAGGCCATGTTCTACTTGGCTGCAGCTGTCTCTGACTTCTACATCCCGGCGTCAGAGATGCCTGAACACAAAATTCAGTCTTCTAATGGACCTCTTCAGGTACGTGAAATTTAAAAAAATTATTTAAAGTAGTTGTTCCCAGTTATGTCTCTGGACATGATGCAGTTTGGATTTGATTCAGGAAATCGCAAAACGTTTGTTACATGAAGAAGTTGCTTAGCTCTCCATAGTCAGGCTAAACAACAAAAGGTCTTTAGTAAAGAGGCTGACTGTATCTTAATAAAGGGACAGCTTTCTGTGTTTTCCAATCATTTTACAGAACAATGAAGTAACCCTTTTAACTTCATTTGTTATAAAATTGCTGTCAAATATGACTTCATAGAAATTAAAAAGGCTTTTATTGCTACTGATATTGTTCTGGCATGAATTTCTAACCTGCAGGACTAAATCCATCTCCTGTCATTATTTGTACAATCATTTTGTTTTCCTTCAGCTCAGCATGAAGATGGTTCCTAAGATCCTGTCGCCGCTCGTTAAGGACTGGGCGCCTCAGGCGTTCGTCACATCCTTCAAGCTGGAGACGGACCCGACCATCCTGCTGGACAGGGCCCGGCGCGCTCTGGACACCTATAGGCACCAGGCGGTGGTGGCCAACGTGCTGGACTCACGACGGGGTTACGTGGTGGTCGTGACCCCGGAGACCCGGGATGAGCTGGTCGTCACCGAGGGCGACGTGGAGAAAGGCGTGGAGATCGAGGAGCGGATAGTGAGCAACCTGACGACGGCGCACAACAAGTTTATAACTCAACAAGCCGCTGGACAGAAATGACCCTGACCCGGTCTGCTGTTCTGGTCTGATTCGTGAAGAGTTTCCTCTACAAACAAATCAAGCTGATAAGCGTTAATGTTGTTTGAATGTTTATTAATGTCATCAGAAATCGCACAGTTTCAGGATTACTGATTAATAACAACTCAACTCTCTGGACTCGCTGCTGGCTACTTGAGCTTGGTGCTCTTTTTGACCCCGGCCCGAATCCCAGACGCCTCGCCTCCGTACCGCGTCTCTTCCTTACGGACACTTTGCACCTGGTGAGAACAAACGCAGGTTAAAAATACCGTACGGATGGTAATCTAACATGATTCCTTCAATGCTGCATGCGATACAAACCTGTCCCCTCCGGCGGATTTTGGCCCGTCTGAACTTTTCTCTGTGCTTGACTCTGGGATTCCGGTCGATCTTCTTCCTCTTGGGCGTCAGCCCCTTGTTCTTGGCCATCTGTGGAGGCACCAGAGCAGAAATCACTGAGAACTGAACCGGGATTAAGGTAGAAACACGAAAATGCATCCAAGATATTTGATCTGCTGTGTTGAGACGATTTGCAAATAAAACCGCAGCATTACAAAACGTTGCTTTTTCATCATAATAAACTTTTACTAGTGAGTGACAGAAGATTTAAAAAATATTTATCTAAAGTATAAGTTTAGGTGGGCAGAAACTTCTCTAAATGAAGAACGAACAGGTTCAACCAAAACTTCACCAGACACACACCTGTAGTTTTAGTCAAAGTTTTATATTGAAAGACAAGGGCTGCTTAAAAAAAAGTGGGAAGGTTGTGAAATAAAGAAGTGTCAGGTCTAAAGAAACTAAAGAACCTGAACACGTTCTGGGGATTGATTTGTTTACTTCAAACAGGTTTTTAAAAACAAGAAAAGCAATCGGTAGGATGGAGAAAGCATGTGCATACACAACCAAGAACAAAATAACTAGTTTCCCACAACTTTTCTTTCTGGAAAGGAGAAAGCAGTGAACACTCATTTAATCCTACACCTTATCTCAATGTAATGAAATGTATTACTTACAGACTCGCTAATTATTAAAAATTTGTCATAATATTCATGAATCTGTTCATGGATCATCTAGTTGGGGGTAAATTTCACTCTTCCAGACTCAAGTTTCTAGATTTATCCACTAGTTTTAAAAATGTTATGTGCATCCAAATACTGAACAATTAGAAGCTTAATGTTCACAAACTCTGCACTACATTAAATTACTATCGCTATGCTTTTTTTCCTCCATTCTCTAGATTAACTTTATTTCAAATGTATTAAATCTGGACTAGATTATGAGACACTAAACAAAATTGTTGGAAGTTTTTAAGATTTCTATGTTTTGTATCTCATGGCTTTTAAAAAGAGACTGAGGTAAGTGTCTAAATGTGAAATGTTGACTGACGTATTCTTTTCTGCTTATCATCCAGATGTTTGAAGTGTTTGAGGTGAAATCTGTCCACTGGGAATAATTACTGCATTTTTCATCTAATGTACAGAAACGCTTCATGTGGGTCATCCTCGGTACCTGATAAGTGATTCCTCTTTTGGCATCTTGATCCAGCTCTTCATCTCCCTCGCCATCATTTTCCTCCAGCCTGCATCAAATGCAAGATTCCTCACATTTCCGTCTCACAATAATCAGCAGACTAAAGGTTCACGCCACACTCACGCGTCTAGGTTTTTGCTCTTCCTCTTCAGTTTCACCCGTTCCTCCACTTCTTTGTAGAAACGCAGAGCCGCCTCTTCGTCCAAGTCCGAGTCCGAGTCGCTGTTCTCAGGTGGAGTTTCTCCAGAGTCCTGCATCCAACCACACGCTGACTTTTAACATCAACGTTTTCAAATCTGATTCAGCTGAAAAAGCAGGAATATCACACCTTTTGCTTTGGTACTTTGGTCTTCTTGCCCTCTGTTTTTCTCTTTGAGCTTTCATCTTTCTCATCTCCAGCAAGATGTGTGCGAAACTCTGGAGCCAGACGAGCATCTACTGCACTCAGTTCATTGATGAGCTGCGATAAGACGACGCAAATTAAACACTTGAATAGAACATGAAGTCGGCTGAAAGAATTAATGTTTATTCCAACGCTCTTACACCCAATGTTCAGATTGTTTTTTCAAAAAGTCATTATTTATGACACTGTGTTTTTTATCAATGGATTAACCACTCATGTCTTCCGGTTCTGCTCCGCTTCACCAGAACCAGAAGCAGACATGGAGAACCAGCATTCAGCTTCTATGCACCACAAATCTGGAACAAACTTCCAGAAAACTGCAAAATGCTGAAACTCTGAGATGCAGACTAAACGTACACCTGTTTGCAGTTGCTTTTGATTGGTAGTAAGTGGACTCAATATTGATCATTAAATATATTTCATGTATGAGTTCTTGATGACGGCGCTCGACAAAATGTAATGTTTGCTGCCTGATGTCAGCATGTGGACTTACGTTTCTGTAGGCGAGCAGCCGTTCGATCACAGGGTGGTTGTGTGCAGGGATCCGTTTTGCTTTCAGCACCAAGTAGAAGCTGATGTTGGTGCAGTAGCTGCAGCAGAAAATACGCATTAACCGCAGAGCCTTTCCTCTTAACACATGAAGACAATCTAATCAGGACTCACTTGAGGTAAAGTTGCTGTTTTGTCTCCAGGTAGCCCGCCCACTTTGGGAAAACAAGTAAAAACTCATCATTTTCACACAAACCGAGCTTTTAATCTGCAACCAACTTGAAAGACGTTGTGCAGGAAAACATCTCTCACAGCAAAGCCCCCACTTACAGACATCAGGTGAGAAAGAAGAGAGAATTAGTCTGTTTTGCTGGGTTTCAGAGCAATATTCACTGAAAAAGGGATGTGACTAAGTGTCGTTCTCTTCACCAAGGAGAAGCTCAGAAAGGTTGAGGAAAGATTAAGAAAAACAATGAAAAAATGTATCAATTTCTAATCATTTTTTTAGCATACAATCTGATCTACTTTTCACGGTCAGATTTATCAGGCTGCTTTACTCCTGAAACTAGAATAGCAGCGAAACATTTAAAAGCTTCTGTCAAGACAAAGAGCGAAGGAATCGTGCAGCAGTTCTGCTGTGGAGGATGAACTTCTGGTTCACTAAAGTCAGAAGGGAAGAGACAGAATTTATGTAAAATAAATATAGCAATTATTGAAAAGTGAACAAAGTGAGAGAAAATCATGTAATATTTTGCAGCATCATGAGTTTGTAAAGCGAGTCCTGGCCCAGAAGCGAATGCTGTTCGGTGGAGGTGGCATGGAAAAGTTTGGGAAGCCCTGATCTCACTGGATTTCAACAAGTTGTAAAACAGATTCTGGTGATGTTTGGAGGCAGGTTCTGACCTGTCCTGCAGGGATCTTCCCATTTTTGACCATCTGCATCATCGGGTCCAGCTCATCCTTCAGTTCAGTGAGCTGCAAACACAAAGATGTCAACCACACGAGATGATGTCGGCTTATGAAAGGCTCATGAGGTTTTATGTAAGGAGCAATAAGTCGTACCTTTGCCTTGAAGTCCTGGATGAGCTCAAGCAGCTCCGGTGATTCTTTCTTTAAAAGTTTCATCTTTTCCTTCTGAGACATCTGCTTCAAGTCCTTCACAATTTTCTCCTGTTTCTCCACAGTTTTGTCTTCATCCTTCTCCTCCACTGCAAACTCCTTTGAAGATAAAGTCTCATTCAGAAACCTAATCCAGAATGGGATGGACTGGATATCAGGGGGGATCATTTGTACCTGGAGGAAGTTTAAATCATAATCCTCCTCGCTCAGATTTTCGGCTAAACGTTTCTGGATATTTTTTGCTTCTTCTTCCTCCTCCTGCTCCTCAACTTCCAGCTCTTCCTGTGATCTCCCCTCTGCAATAAGACGATCAAAATCCTAAATCTGCACCGAAACATCACAAATCAGCCCATTAATGTCACTGGAAATAAAACAATTTACTTGTGGCGACATAATCCGTGTTGTAGAACATTTTCTTCTTGGTGCCCCACGCCATCTCATTCGGAAGATCTGAGGAAAATAAAAACAGCTCAGAAAGAAGGATAAATAAAAAAAATCCAACTTAAAACACCTTCCTTCCATCTTTACCTTCTTCCTTTTTCTCCTCTAGATCACTCTCCATATCTGTCCCCTCCTCCTCTGCCTCCTCTTCTTCCTCCAACTCCTCTTCCGACTCCGACTCGTCCAGAGCCATCACCTCCTCCTGGGACATTCAGGGAGGTTTTAGTTTGGGGCGCATTTATCGTCAAAATTGAAAAACCAGAACAAACTCATAAATCAAAACCTCATCGTCGAGCTCCTCCACGTCGCTCTCCACCTGAACTCCGCGAGCGAAAAGTTTCTGCAGCGCAACAAAAGATGCGGTGAGAAACAAAAAGCGCCGACATGATTCACCAACAGGTAAAAACACCAGCGTGAGCTTACAGCGGTCTTCTCATCATGAAACTCGTCGATCTTGTCCTTATAAAACTCTGATGACCTCTGTGAAATAAAGCAGAAGAAAATGGTCAAATCTTTGGTCTGTAAGGCTGCTGAGTTAAATAACTAAGCAATTAATCAAATGAGAAATTTGAAAAGCTTGATCATTTTGATTCTGATGATTAATATTTTTTGATGGACTTCGTTTCGGTTTGTCTCGTTTTCATTTCCTGCTTATTTATGGTTTTTTGGTTTTTGTTTCATTTTGGAAATTTAAAATGATAAACAGTTGGGTAGCCAGTAGTTACTTGCACTCAAATACATTAACTTGACTAACATTTTTGAAAAAATTTACTTTTAGGAATATTTTTACTATGCAACAAATAAATGCTGAAACTAACAATTCACCACAGACGCACTCCTGCAGTTTTTATCAAAGTTTTATCATTTTCTATTGAAATAAACTGATTTGGAAACATTTTCTTTTGCCTAATTTTTTATTTTTTGTTACTTATATGAATTACTGTCACTTAAAATACCAAAATTTCCAATTAATTTCATATTTTGGTCCATCTGATGATGTCATTTTCAAATATTAAGTGACTGATAATTTGATCAGTTTCACCAAATACCTTTTTTACTCTTCAGTCACTTCTTGGATTGCTACTTTTTACTTTTGCTTGTGTAAAGATATGTTGAAGCAAAGCCATTTCTACTTGAGCACAGTTTGTTGATACTCTGCCCACCTCTGTAAATAAATAAGACAAATATTCATAATTTTGCACCACAAAATCGATCATGACATGCATCTCCTACCTTATCAGGCGCTGGCATGTTTCTGTAGGCGTTGGGGTCATCTTCATCAAACTGCTCCACATTTCTGGGCCTCTTCTGTTTTTTGGCTCTGCACAGCAAAAACACACAGACGCTAAAGCTCAGAGCTCCTGAAGTCACAAATCACAGCTTTTCTGCTCGGCTTCGTCCAGTTTCCTCCCAGCAGTCAGACTTTACTGCTTGTCTGGTGAGGAACAAACACTAAAACTTCTCCTGAAACGCAGAAGACGGCGTTAATGAAAGGCTGAGAGGAAACTTGAGGAAAACTCACCGTATTGCTCGAACCATGATGTCAGCGATCCGGGCCGAACTTAAATAAAGATAAGAAAAAAAAACAACAAGCCGGTGTGTTTATAACAGAGTTAATATTTTCTGGGATTAAAAGAAAACAGGCTCAAACATCCAGTAGAGATCCAGAGCTTTGATCCCCAGCGCTGGATACCATGTGCTTCCGTGTTGTCTTATTCTTCGGTTTGCATCGGAACACTCCGCCACCTGCTGGCCTGGCCTGTCATTACAGCTAAAAAAATCCTCAAATAAATGAACAATCTGTTTTCTACGTTAGTTTGAGTTTATTGAGAGACAGATTATCAACTAAAAATCCAAAGAAAAAGAAGAAGAAGTAAAAAAAATAAAACCTAAAGATAATTTGAGTAAACAACACTTCTCTCCTTGATTTCATCTGTTTCTCAACGGGATAAACAATACATGCCAAACTAGAAAAACATTTAAAGTTTTGAACATGTAAATATAAAAAATAAATAAATAGATAAACAGAACAATAGAAACAACAAATAAAATAAATTACAAAGTCTTTATCAACAAAATTGTCTGTCTTAAATGTAAAGGCTGCCCTTTACATTTAAGGCTTTGTCTTCAAAGACTGGTGCCAATTTGAACAAAATCTGAACATTTCCAAACCCGTAGTTCTGGTGGGGTGTGGTTGACCTGCAGTGGTCCTTATCAGAGGTGGTATGTATTTTTGTTAACATATATTTTTGCCTGCAGATTTAAATTAGATTTGTTTTCTTATGAATTTACTTTCTAATACTTGCCCCTTCAAATTTTAAAATTCAGATGTTTTAACCACCCAGTTTATAAAATCCTGCACCTAATTGTACAGACTGCTTTTAGAAAAGTTTGTGGAAGAATGGTACAACTTCAGAATCTCATGAATTTCTAGAATAGGTTTCCACCTGTGCAGTAAGTCCAGTTAGGAAATGTTTTCCCCACTAACTACTCCCCAGTTTAATGCGAGTGTATGTTTCTGACTGCATTGTGTGAAGTATAAAGTTTGGTGTGGAGGGGTTTATGGTTTGTCCTCCACCTGATTTGGAACCTTTGGGAAGAATTAAGGCTAAAACTGTGAGCCAGAGCTTTTTGTCCAACATTAGTGTTTGACCTTATAAATGTATTCTTTTGGCTGTACAGTGAAAAATCTCAAAATAGAGATCCCTTAACCACCTTCTCAGAGAAGTTAATAGGTTGTCCATATGAGGAATGGAACAATGTAACTCATTCTCACCTCAGTGTGAAGCCAGATGACCAATGTAGTGTATTTAATTCAGCATATTTGCATATTTGTCATGTTCAAATCCAAAATTTTCATGTATTGTAAGTTGAAAACACTAAACTCATCTCTTATTTATTTTCCACTTCACAACGATACAATAATTTGTTGATCTATCACATGAAATCTCTGTCAGACACATTAAAGTCAGGGGAAAATGTTAAGTACAATAAAATAAATAAATGCAAGACATTGGATCTTGTCAAATAATACACATAAAACTACACACTGTCCTGAGCAACAACAGTATTTCATTTATTTTTAGTAACATTCAAGCAAGTAAAGCATCTGGGTGTTTATTTTGCACCCAGACGCAAAATAAAGAAGACGAAGCCTTCAGTGAGCTCATGACGCTGTAAAGTCTCTCTGCTTGTCCTTCATCATAGCGCGGGTTCTTCTTTGTCTGACTTCAGCTTTCTCAGGTAAAAGCTGGAGCTAAAGGTGGAGTTTAAGGTGGAGCTGCGCGGTCGCTCAGTGGGCATAAAGTTTGCTGGAGGTCGATTTAGAGCATTTTTCACCCCATCGTTCCTCCTCTGCATCAGGGCCAACGCAGGCGTCATTTGGTCCGAGTTGAGCTGGAAACGAGCAAACAGAAAAAGAAATAAATTATTATGCTTGAAAATGAATAACAGACTGTTCTATTCTATTTCACTCTATTTTATTTTATTCTATGTAGAATATGATATAGGCTATTCTATTCTGTTTTGTTCTATTCTATTCTATTCTATTTTATTTTGTTATAATATATTCTATTCTATTTTGTTCTGTTCTGTTCTGGTTCTATTCTGGTTCTGTTCTGTTCTGTTCTGTTCTGTTCTGTTCTGTTCTGTTCTGGTTCTGTTCTGTTCTGTTCTGTTCTGGTTCTGTTCTGTTCTGTTCTCTCCATCAGCTGCAGTGAACTCGGGGCGTTTCTCTAGATGAACCTCTCTGAACGCTCACGTTGCTCAGAAAGCGAGGCACTGCGGCCTCCCTGTCGCTGTCACTGTTCTCGCTCAGGTCCATCATGGACTGGGTCCGGTCCGACATGGCGGAGTTGGTTCCTTTCCTCCACACCGCCGGCGTTCCCTGCTTGAGCCTCTTCATGATGTCGCTCACAGAGCTGAAGTTGCCCCGGTGCGGCACCCTCAGGATTAAAGGTTTTTTCTCCTGACAAAAGCAGAGTTTGGTGGTAACTAATCACCTCAATTACATTGACTTGAGTAAACTTTTGTGGAAAAATGTACTTTCAGGAGTATTTTTCCTACGCTGTACTTGAGTGATTTTCATTCAGATACTCACAGTGGAGCTGTTCTCTCTCAGACTAACATCCTCTGTTTTGTCGTCCTCTTCTTCAAAACTCTCCATCAGAGCAACTGATCGTCTCTTGGAGTAAAACTTATTTGTTGTTTCTGGAGGAACGTCGATTCTAGTCACAGTCCGCACAGGTTTATTTGGCCGTTTCTCTGCAGAAAGCTCCCTGGAGATGCTTCTGCAGGGAAGACAGGTTTTTACTTTTTAGTTCAGCTGCGTTTTATTGTGTGAGGAGTTTGGTAAATTAATGATTTCACCTTTTTATTCCCTCAGCAGCTGGTGGGTTTGTTGACAGAACCTCTGCATTGCTGCTGCAGAGATAAAACAATTATCAGTCAAGTTTTTGGCTGAAGCAAGTATAACAAATACAGACATCAAAATAACTATTGGCCCCCCTCCAGAAAGCTGCTGCAAATAGATACATTTTGGCATCACCAGGTCTCCGTGGCAACCATTTGTGCACTAATGTCAGTAAGGTGTAAAATCATGCTGAAACAAAGCTTTTTCTGTCCGACCATTAAAAAATAAAACGTGGAATTTGCTGAACTGTTAGAGGAAAACAACATTAAACGTTCCACACAAAAACTCCAGCAGGATTCCTGTGAAAACGCCGTCAGTCTGTTTCTTTTCCCAAAGGCCTGGGAATATTCTCAGAGCGCAAATCATTAAAATGCCAGGTCATGTGGGGGGGTTTGTTTCAAAAACCGAAACAAGTGGGTGTAATTTTAGTTTAGTCACTTGACTGAGCAGAACATCCATGTGTCCAGCGTCTAAACCTGCAGAACAATCAGCACATGCATTCAAACTGGAGGAAAATCTGTTAGCGAGTCCAACTAGCCTTGAAATTACCAGACGAAGCTGGAGTTGGCATTTTATTCTACACTGTAAAACATCTGAACCACATTCAGTTGTGTCTATTGTCTTTCACTCAAATTAGTTTAGTGAGTTTTAGATTTTGAACCTAAATGTGAGTTGGTGAAAGATAAACCTCCAGTCGTAAGTTGCTGTGTTAACTTTTCACTAATTTTGTCAAAACTACAAGAGTTGAATAAACTACAGTTTTTAAGTTAGCACTTAAAAAACTGAAATAAGAAAAAGGCAGGAGTGGCAATTATTTCCCAGAATGCTTAGCGGCTTGTTTTTGCAGCCTGAGATGGAAGTGCGTTACATTAATCTGATTCCTGTGTTATTAAGGCAAATGTTTATTTAAAAGCTCGAGGATAATGTCCTGTTCACACCAAATATTTTTAAACAATTAATTTTCATGTCTGATAAAATCAATCAGATCAGAAATTTTGTTCATGAAGTTTGAAAAAAGAATTGAAATTATTCTAAAGTGAAATAAGTATTTATTTTAACTTGATATTGTGTGTGAAAATAATAGAGAAATGTGGCTCTTCAGCGAGGAGAGAGCCGTTTTTATTCTTGCATATTGTGAAATAATTATAATAATTAAGTTAAAACTCTCAGTTCAAAGTTCATGAACTGAAAAAACAATGTTTCGACAACTTGTTAAGTCGGCTTCGTGAACTTTAATTTCTCAGCTAAAACCAATTAACTCTTGTTGATTTAAATTGCATTTTCAAGGCAGCAGGTGGACTTTCATTTTCAAGTTAAACCAACTCCAAATGTTTTACAGTGTATGAGATGTTGACATAACCAAGTTAAAAATAGTTTCCAAAATAAATCTAAAGAATTAAACCATTATTAATAATAATAAGAATATAACTTAGTGTGACTCTGCTGTAGATGTTCAATGCAATCATTCCTTGGAAAAACTACTAGAATATTAATTTGTTGATATATTTATGTTTAAAAACTTCCCTTAGTTCTTTAAAATCTTTAGTTAGAGTTCTGTAGGACCCAAAGAGCCACTTGTGGCTCCAGAGCCGCAGGTTGTGGACCCCTGACATGGATTCAAAGAGTTGCAGCTGTAATTGCATCAGAAAGTGATTCTACAAAGTACTGACGCAGGGTGAGCTGAATCTGAAGGCATGCCGCACTTTTCAGATGCATCTCTGTGAAGCGTTTTTTTTTAATATCGTCCTTTCACAACGGTACATTATTCTATCATGCAAGTCCTAGTAAAGTTTGTGCTTTTAAAGTGTGAGAATACAGAAAATGCGGTGGCGATGAATGGTTTCAGCATGAATTTAAGGTTTAATCAAAGCTGCCAACCTATTTTTCCATGTTTGTGAAAGCCAATAAAGGACTCACTTGTTGGTTTTTGAATTATGTGTCACTCTGGTTGTGAGCGGGGATGTATTTTCATTTGACCTGTTGAATGTGGGAAGATTTCAGAAACAGAACATGACCAGCAAAAACAATGGCGTCTGCTGTTGTGGATTATATGATAATAAAGTCAAAAGATATCGTAGCTTGGTTTGTGTTTAAAATATGCATAAAAATTAGGGGTGGAGTTTTCAATCTTTAACAAGCATCACCAACCGACTCCGATTCGGATCAATACTGATATTTTTGTCTGAAATGTTGCTGGAAAGTTGCCCATTTGGTAACAGTGGGGCAATTATTGTTAACTGGGAACCTGCAGACGTGACCAGTTGGGCCAAATTTCTCTCTCAGAGAAAAAGAGAAGATTTTTAGACTTTTACCGAGGAAAATAAGACTGGTGGATAACAACAGCTGATCACAGGTTTTCCAAAATGAAGGAACTCAGGGCTGATTTATTGGTGCAACACTTACGAAAATGTAAGTTATATTGATGTTGATCTGTATTCTCCTGTCTTCAAGGAGAAAGAGAGATCATCCAGCTACCGTACCTTCTCCTGTTCCACACCAGGTGATCATCTCTGTCCTCAGTGGGGCTGTCCTTATTTATTTCCAGCTGTGACGTTTTCTCAACTATGATTTCCTTTTGTAGACCCAGAAGAGACGCAGGCCGGCTGCTGTCTCTCTGAAGAACGCCCATCGCTTCCCAGTCCAGAAAGACGTCAGCAGGCGGAGAAGGAGGGTTTGTGATCGCAGACTCAGCAGAGAGCTGCTCTCGGCGGCGTGAGAAGTCTTTGGTCTGGTAATGGTTGTAAACTTGAGGGCCGGCTGTGACTCCCCAAGTGTCGGGAACGGGGACCGAATCAGCAAAAAGGATCCTGAACTCTCGGTCAAAGGAGTCGATAACCGGGCCCCTCAGGACCGTGACAAGCTGCCGGTGAAGATGAGCGTCTGTCCAGGTGAGGCTGAAGGAAAACAAAAGAAATATCCGATTAGTTGACTTACCAAAAATGTGTAAAATGCTTTGATAATGACTGTTTTGTTCACCTGTAGTTGCCATGAATCACTGTCTCTAAATCCACCAAGATGAAATTGTCTTTCATTTCTCCAACCACCATCTTTCCAGACCTGGAGCAAAAGGTTTTCCCTCCAAGAACCCGAACCCGCATGTACTGACAGAGACAAAAACATAAAATAAAGTCAAACTGAAGCTGAAAGAAACTCAGTGTTGCTCTATAATTTTAAGAGACGGTCCGTTGTCCTGGTTCTTCCTGCTAATGGAGAGTTTTTCCTCTCCACTGTCACCACATGCATGCTCAGCGTGAGAGATTTCTGGAAAGTCAACAACACAACGTAAACAATTGTCTCGTGTTTCTTTAGCTAATTTGAATAATAAGCTGAACTTGACTGCATTGTTTGATAATTAGCATCAATTAGATTTTACACATCATTGGAACAAATTAACAGCTTAGAATAGCCTATTGATGTTTTTTGTGTAGAAGTAATTAAAGCAAATATCAGGCTGCCATTTTTAATTTTACTTGGAATAAGTCTTAATTATTTATCATTATTTAAAATGCCTGTGCTGCACTTAAAACTATCGAGTTATTAATTTAAAATAATAATCATTTCTGTCCGTTAGAAAACCAATAAAAATGAGTGACCACGGCATATTTATAAATGTATGTCATTTCAACGTATTTCTGTTATTAAATGATCAAATGAGGTGATGCAAACTGAAGTTGTAAAAATAAACTGACCTATACATGAGATGGATTATATTCGTCTCTCTGATTGTTTTTGATCATAAAACATTACGAGTCGACAATAAGGATTAAATTCCTGACCGAACAGAAGAGGAAGATCAAAGTATGGAAACGATCCAAAGCACTCGGCTGAAACGTTTCTGAGGAAGAGCAAACAGAAAACGTAAATGAAAACAGAGGCTGACTTTGATCCGGCAGAACAACGCTGTGCTGACAAGAGGAAAGGAAACACGACACCCAGCAGCAGAACGTCTGGCTGAAAGCAGACGGAAAAATGCGGATCATTCAGTTTAGATAGGCTGGTAAGTCTGAAGGAAGCATCTCTAAAGACAGTTAAATATCATAAATGAGGATATATAATGATATATAATGTTTTATTATGTAATGTTTATGTCAAAAAATACTAAAAAAAAAAAATTTTAACCTTATTTTGGTAATTGATGAACAGTTTTGTTCATCAATTTGGCACTTTGATTATTTATTTCTGGTGATGCGTTTTGAGGTTGGACAGTCTCTTGACCATCACACTAATCTTTGATTTATTTATTTCAAACAGGTTTCTAAAAACAATAAAATCAGGAGAGGAAATGTGCATAACCAAGAGCAAAAACAATTTGTTTACACTTCTTTACACTGATTTAATCCTGCCCCTTATCTCAATTTAATGACGCAGATTACTTACCAACGCATTAATTATCAAAAATGTGTCATTAAAACCACGTTAATGTGCCAAAGAGCCAATAAATGAATTATAGTGCATAAACAAAATTATTACAAACTAATTCAAAAGAAAACAAAAGAATCTACAGAAGCATAATAAAGCCCTGCAAAGACTCTACAAAATATTAATATTTTCTAATATCCAGAAGAAACATCCATTTTCTAACACACAGAGACAAACAGCCTCACACAAACAAACCAAGGGAGAATTTAGAGAGACCAATTAACCTGACAGTCATGTTGAAGAAACCGCGCATGCACAGGGAAAACATGCAAACTCCATGCAGAAAGACCCCGGGCTGGGAATCAAACCCAGGACCTTCTTGCTGCAAGGCAACAGTGCTACCAAATGCGCCAGAAGAAGCATGTTAGTGTTCTGCGTTGTTTACATCTAAATCTGCCAGGGGTATGAATACTTATGGCTTAACTCCATTGAGTCAGACAGACTGAGATTGAAAAGTGCATTTAAACCACTGTATGCAAAAAAGTGTTAGTAGGAATTATCATCAAAGTGTTTAGGAGCCTGATGATTAAATTAAATTAGTATTTTGTTTGTTTGCATATTTGTATTCAGCTTTTTTACTGAACTTTTAGTTCACGTCGTTTCACACCTGCACATGTTTAGACCTGCTGCTTCAGTGACTAATTTAAACAGACAAACCAGAAAGTTTACAGTAAAGTCAAGAAAAATGAAAGAATGTTATTCTTTCATTTCTTTCCAAAACAAGAAAGAAAACAAGACAAATGCAAGAACCAGACTGTGAAGTTAAACAGGATATGGGAAAGAGAAATTTAATGCATCAATAGAAATGAGTCATTATGAAGTCCAGACTGCTACTAAGATTGTGTAAATGACTTGAGTAAGTTTCATTTGGAAAACCAGAATAAGATTTTACACCTAATATGTCACATGTATAAAAGGAAAAAATTGGTTTTGGTCACTTTTGTATGAAAAAGTGACAAAAATCTTAACAATATTAAATATTACATGTTCAGTGTATTTGTCGAGAACAGAAGCAGATAAGAATTTAACAATACAATTATTTCTGTACTTTTAAGCCGATCAGAGCCATTTTTGTGACCCAATAGTGTTTCAACTTGCTGATTTGTCATGTTGGAAAGCTGTTAAAAAACCTGAACGTAGGGTGGAGGATCATCTTCCAGCAGGAAAGCAACATAGAGCAAAAGCTACAGGAGAATGGCTTAGAATAAAGTGTTTTCATGCCTTCGAATGGCCTAGTCAAAGTCAAAGACCTCAATCCATATTTTCATCACTTCAGAGAGGCAGACATGAATCCAGTGCAACCAGCTAAACCACACGCGGTTAAATCAACACTTTGCATTCCCAGTATAAATGTGCCTACGCAACAAGTCAGACATGCAATAAATGGGACGTGTCCGGCTTTCATTGCGGCGTGAACTTCACGTATCGGACAACAATGGCCATGTGTTCGGTGTTGACTCACGGGATGCCTGAGCCTGTTCAGGGTGAAGTTCTGCTGCAGAGACCTTTGGTTCAGGATGATGTAGACGGGCACACCTCGGGAGGCGGCTGTGTGCAAGTCAAAGGTTATCACGTTGTCTGTCAGCTGGTCCGTCACCACGGCGATTACCTGCAAAACACACAGCAGGGTTTCACAAGCCACAACGCACTCCCTCTCTTTCTGTCAGATGCTTGATAGTGTAGTGAGTTTAGCTGTGATTTTAAAGTGATGCTTCTCACTGTGGGGATGTTTGTTTTCTTTCTGTTTTGGGGTCAGAGGTTAGAAGATGTAAAACGTCCTATTTTGGATTTAGAGCTACTTTACTTTTGCCTTTTGTATTGTTGCTGCATTTATTTTTGTCTAATTTTCATGTGCCATGCCAGAATAACTTCAATTTAAGCTCCATGAATTCATGCAAACGCAAGTTGGTTGAGTTAAAACACATTTAAAAAAATATGAACTCCAACTTTCATCACGTAAAGAGAAATTTTTGGTAAAATCAGTTTCGTAAGTTTAATTTTAAAGTTTAGAGTTTTCTCTCATCTTTAAAGCTGCAGTATTTTTACATATTTGTTAAAATTGCAGCTAAATATAAGACAGATAATCTATGAAAACATTAAGATCCTCTGCTGTTTTCCCCATGTGGTCTTACTGCCATCTGCAGAAATCAGAACAAGGAGGAGTGTCTTAGGGCTGTTAATCAAACTCGTGTGCACAATGCTCACACCCTCCCTCTTCTCCTCTGCTGTGCTACAGCTAGTTCACCACTATGGTCAGGCTAGTTACCACGGCAACCAATGAGTTTGATCTTCTCCTATTATACTGTCAAAACGTAGCGACAGTTTTAACAAACGTAAAAAAAAAAAAAAAAAAACATTTTTTAAAAGTTTGCAGCTTTAACTGTCACCCTCAAAATGCTTATGTTGACACCAGAGTCACAATGACAGTTTAGGGGTTAAATAGTAAAACATTAACCCAAACTGAACCGTATTTTTTCCCATGATGCTTTGTTTTCAGATTAACATTCACGTACCGTTTTGGCTGCCTGTAAGTGTCGCCTGATGACCTCTCTGATTCGCAGGTCTTCCTCAGCAGGATGGCTGGAGTGGACCGTGACGCTGCTCTTCGGAACCTCGGCGGGTTTCTCTGGCCAGCCGAGCTCCAGGTCGGGGACCGGGACGTCCCATTGGTAGGGGTCGTAGGTGGAACAGATCTTCTCCGAGTCGACGCTCCTGTCGGTTCCGTCCTGGTCTCCAACCAGCGGCTTGTGGAAGTGATAGTTCTGAGCCCAGGTGCTTATCTGACTCACCTCTTGAGGAGATAAGAAGTAGCTCGAAAGCTCCGGGCCGATGGAGCCGTAGAAGGCCTCGGGTCCGCTGTTGAGGAGCCTCTCCACGGCCTCGCGCTCTCGCTCAGAGTGGAGGAACTGAGGCGAGGACTCGTCCACCGGCACGAAAACCACGTTCTCATTCAGACTCTGCTCCTGGGAGTTCGACATGATTCCAGATGATGCCTTCACTGTCCCTTCAAATCATTTCCACCTTGTAGATAAAATCTGGTCTTCCTGTTCACAAAAGCTCATGCTACATCCAGGCTGTCAATAAATGCCCAGGTTCGGTCATCCAGTATTGATGTCTTCACTTGAGTGAATTTTACAGTCTGTCCAGAGGGCGTCAGATATCTCAGTCTCCACGGTTCCTCTTCAGATGAAGGAAAAACATTAACCACATTTTACAATCTCCAGCAGCTCCGTCTCCATAAACTGAGGAGCAAAAATATCCGCGAGTCCAAATGAGAAGTAAAAGAGACACGCAGCATTCCTCCTCACCTGCTGTGCTGCTCGGTGTTTCAGAGCTGAAATGCTGCCGGTGAGCTTGTGGTTCGTCACCAGTCCCTCCCCTAGGGTGAGTTTGATCGCTCTCCTGAAACTCCTCCACTCCTTCCTGCTGACATTGTTCTCAGATTCCAGACATTCAGTGCTGCTGACACACGGCTTTGCTGAGCGAGACACCCTGTCATTGTCCAATCCCTTCAGTCCTCACAGCAATGCAAATATGTTTTCAGACCTTTCTGACTTTTCCACATTTTGCACGACTTTTCAGTGGCGTTCCTGGGGTGTTCATGGAATAGCTCAAGTTGGCACATAACTGTGAATTGGAAGAAGGTTTTTATGTTTTTTTCTTGCACATATGATTCTGAAAAGCTTGGAATTTCTTTTGTATTTAACTTTTGTCAGCCTGATATGTGTCAAGATTCACAGGTGGGAGAATCTGTTGATAGGATAATCATTCGCTCCTTTGTGCCTGAATTAATATACATTTATATTGACAATAGATATTTATTGTTCATTTGAATTATGCACCTACACAATGATGCACCAAATTTGCATCATTAGGTACGATGGGGATGAGCCACATTCGGCACATTCTGTAAACATTCATCCATCCATTGTGTGTGTTCATGGCTAGCAATGAGGGCTGCATGGAGGGCTGGACTATATCACTCTGCAAATCCATCAGAGAGCAACGTAGAGACACACAGAACAAGCAGCCATGCACAGTCACTTCTTAAGGCAATTTAGAGTCATTAATTAACGTGTTTTGGACCTGTGGAGAATGTCACATACGCAGGAGAAAATGCAAACTCCACTCTGAAACACCCCAGGCACAACCTTCTTCAACAAAATCCCTTTCCTGCACAGTCACAGAAGCTGCTGTTCCACGGCAATAAAAAACAAAGGTTAGAAATTGTTTTTGAATAACTTTGTATTCATCTTCCGTGTTTCAGAAACTCATTTAGAGTTTGCCCAGGAGCCATGAAGATAACACAGCAAACAGTGGTGACAGACAATCTGGTCAGCACCAATGGGAAGATGGATTGAGTTTAATGCAGGGCACTAAACTGATGCTGCACACGAGTTCGCT
Source organism: Poeciliopsis turrubarensis (assembly GCA_010277015.1). Classification (NCBI taxonomy): domain Eukaryota; kingdom Metazoa; phylum Chordata; class Actinopteri; order Cyprinodontiformes; family Poeciliidae; genus Poeciliopsis; species Poeciliopsis turrubarensis. The sequence continues at coordinate 4,893,504 of VMRN01000024.1, forward strand.
GGGAGGAGGTTGACCTTCCGCCAGGAGGTCACCGGTAAACAAAGACCAGAGAACTAGTAAAAACCATAAGTATTAGATTGGCTCAAAGCCCAGACGTAAGTCAGTCAGACTTAAAACTTGATGTTCAAAGAGGCGCTCCTTCAAATCTGACGGAGCTTGATCTGTTTTGAAAAGAAGATTAAGAAAAAGATCCAGTCCTGAGATGTGCAAAGCTGGTAGAGATGTTCAGACTTGCAAGTGATATTAGAGTGAAAGACGGGAGCTCAATACAAACGCATGACGTGGAATTTTCCTTCCGTTTCATTGATGCGCTTTGTGTTGATTTCTCAATCAAACGCCTGTAAAGCACATTGAAGCTTGTGGTTATTGTATCACAAAAATTTTGCTAGACACTTTATTTAGACAAAGTGGGTGTTTGGTTTCTGCAAATTTCTCCCTCCACCTTTCTTAGAGGTGTGTGAGCTCTGAGCAATATTTCCATGTATCTGACGTTCACCTCACAGTTATCCTTTCAGACTGGTTCGGCCTGACGGATGGGTTAACAGGAAACATTTACCTTGTTACTGTTGCGAAGCGGCCTTCCTTTCTGCAGGCAACAGGTGCAACCACATCGCTTTCTTTTTGATTTAGTAGGAAATACTTCTAGATATTATGATACCAAACCAACACAAAGGCCGTCGCTGGCAAGTTGCTCCCTTATCTTTCCCCAGTCAGTTCTGCAGAAAAATGGTGATGTCATAATTTGGCAAGATAAACAATGAGTGCCACAAATGGGTTACAGATTAAAACACAAAGAGAAAGACTTGTACAGCTGCGTAGTGCCATAGTCTTTGTGTGATGCACGAAACAAATCCAAATGCATATTTTAGTCCCATTAACACAGAAACCCTCTCCAGTGAAGGAGAGATTTCACAATGTGTTTCTTTGAAATATTAGAATGAGCAATGTGAGTGCTTCCAAATGACTGAAAACAGTTTGAGTTTATTTTTCTCTTTCATTCTGCTTCATATTACACAATGAGATTAGATCTCAAAGCATTTCTGAGATGCTATCAAGATTATTTCGCCACACAAGAGAATAAAAGAAAATGAAATGTGTCGCTTCTGGACATTTAACCTCGTTCTATTTAAAGATTCTCTGAAAACAGCTCCCTTTATGTCTTTATTTCTTCTTGCTTCACTGCTTCTTTCGCAGGTGGACGTACAGGACTCCACTGACGAGAAGCAGAGGGACGCACAGCCACGCCAGGATGACGCAGAAGCCAAAGCGTCCGTTGCTTGGATCTCTGGAGTTGCTTAGAATCTCCTTTCTGTGGAAGGTGAAGATGAGGCAAGCGGAAAAGTCCGTAAAACCTGCAAGAATAAAAAAAAAAAACACGTCATATTTACTGGCATCTTACAGAATCTACCACAGAATCCAATACTGGTGCTTTTCACCACCAAACACGATCGAGCTGCTACAATGGTTATTTAATTCAGTATTTGATAAAACTTGAGATTAGAAAGATAATGTTAAAAAGGTAAGTTGACTCAAATGTTAGTCTTTAAACATGACATGCATAATAAATGATTCACGTAGTTTCCCCACCTTCAATGTGATGAGAATTATTTGCAAAACCAACAAATCTTTTGGATAAAACCTGATTGCATAAGTGTGTACGCCCTTAAACTAATAATGTGCTGATTCATTCGGTCTTCTTTGAACGGCGTCACACATGTTGACTTGGTAATATTTGTCAATTCTGCTTCAACGTTTCTCCACATATCAGACTGAGAGGACATCAGAACCGTCGTCAAGTGTCCCACAAAGGTTTGAGTTGTAGTTCTCTAAATCTTTTTTTTTTTTTTTAAATGGACTTTTTTTTTTTTTTTTGGTGAACTCATTTTCAGTTTGATGTTCCTGTGCTTATCCAGGGGATTGTTATTTTCTGCCAAACACACGCTCCAAAATAATGACCAAAACGTTGAAGTTTGAGTTCATCAGACAGCTACGCTAAGCTTGTAGCTCATCTTATCTCACCTTATGTAACAGGTCAGTCAAGTTCTTTTATGGGGAAATAGAGCATCTGACACATTTTCAGTTTGAAAGCAGGATTTCATGTCTTTGTTCTCAAAACTTTGAATCTTGTGCTCTCTTTCAAATATTCACTCAAACCTCTCTCCACACGCTCAGAATTTCTCTCTGCTCGGATCAAACCTCTTTGCTCGCTTGCAAATTCTTTACTGCTCTCTTGGAAGAAAAAATACCGTTGCCTGGCAACCTCTCAGCCAATAGAATGAAAGTGTTGTACTGGGTGCGTTTGTTTCCTTCTAGTGTTTCCTTCAGTCTGAAATCCTGCTTTCAGACTGAAAATGTGTGCTCTCGACTTGTGGCAGTAATATTCCCCCATATTCTTCCACACTAATATCCCTCATGCATGTCTTTGTCGACACGTCTTTATGAACTTGTCATTTTGAAACAATAGAAGGCAAATTGCTCCTACAAAGTTGGAAGTCTGGATGCTTGTAAGCGATATGAATATTTCTCCAAGGGCCAGTTTAAAAGTAAAAACCTTTTTTGAGCTTTATATCACAGCATTAATATGATATAGGAGCCAGGTGTGGTGAAGCAAGGAGACACCTAAAAGCTGCAAGACTGAAGTTTGACACTATGGTCTTAAAAAGATGGAAGCCCAAGTTTTAAGGTGTTAAATTAAGTCATCTTTGGTATGTACAGCATATTTACAACTGAAGCTAACACAGTTACTTGATTGTGCAATGAAAAAAATCCATTATGGGCCTTATCTAAAGCATTCATAATTATTCTAAAATGTCTGATCTTGTCACTGAAAAATTCAGCTATGGGAAGATGAGCCGACTGTGTGAACAGGGCCTTTTGCCAGACAGAAAAGCGTGATTTGTCCCTCTAAAGAGCCTTCTCCTCTGGTCCGGAGGCCGATCTACATTCCCACTTGGTGACGTAAGTTTTGGATGCAGCTGCTTGGAAGGTTGTGCTGCAGGATTTACTGACTCTAGGATTTTACACGTACTTTAAGGCTTAGTTTTTTACATTCATCACTTCTTCTTTGTTGTAGAACTAACAGTTGAGAGTCAGCTTAGTAGCAAAGTCCAGTCTGTAAACTCAGGACTGGACTTTTTGCCCAGTTGAAACCTTAATTAATAAGTAATTCAATTACTTGGAAGCTTGAGAAAATATTTGTGTTAATAAATAAAACTGAATGGAAACACAAAGGGGACATTCAGGCGTAACAGAAGCATCAGGTGTAAAGGCTCACACAAAAAAAGAGTTACTGAAGTGCTGAAAACAACACATAAAAAACAAGATTAACAACAACAATAGTGATGATAATATACTGTACAAAACTGTAACAGAAAATACTGTGCAGTTCTCAGAAATACTCGCAAAGGATGTGGAACTGAGCCAGATCACTTTTACAAAAATGTACTTATTGTGTATGTGTGCTGGATATTGAAAAAATAAACTATTTACAGGGAAAAAGTGTGGAATAACAGTGGAAATGTTATTTAAAAATGAGCAAGAACTGAGCAGGTGATCGAATAAACGTCATCATGTATATAAATACTTATTGATTTTGTTGGAAGCAGGGTTTCTTTGTCCTGACTGATACATTTGTTGAGTAATTTTTTTTATCCATTTGAGTCATTCCAAAAAAATCTGACTCAGAAAGTCTGAACATTATTTAATGTTAATCAGATTCCTTAAAATTAATCTCAGATTTGTTTGTATTAAGTTTAATTGTACATGTTGATGTCAAAAAGGTTTTAAAATCATTGTGACATTGCTTTATGCTTGATATCCACTCTGTATCTTTAACATTCACTAAGACAAAGTCATACAATTACCTGCAAATGCCTGGCAGAGGCCTGTAAAGTAGAAGAGACGTCCCCTGGACAAGAAGATGAGCTGACCCAGAAAAACCAGGAGAGAGACGGACGAAAAAACCACAGACAGGATCATGAGGGCCTGAACGGACTGAAGCCAGTCTGGGAAAAGTGGGAAAAAAGGAGTGAATGATAGAACAACGAACCCCCAACCTCAAAAGAAGAATCTAATTTGGAGAAGTTGAGCAACTTGTTGATAAGTTACCGCTTTCAGTGGTTGCTGCACAAACCCAGGTTTGCGTGGAGTTCATGTAGAAGCAGTTGTGCCAAAGGTCAGTGATTTCTGTCTCTGTCCAAACCCACCAGGACTGGAACGATGAAACCAAAATTATTCAAAAGCTGTGGACAGTTTCCTTTTGTGAAAGCAGAAGGTGTGATGGTGCCCTCTAGCGTTTAAACAGGGATAGAGCACATTCAAACTAATTCTCCAACCTTTTCCAGAGTGGCGATGAACAGCATGGCCAAGCTGACCAAATGCAGGACAGTAACGGATACCAGCAGACACACCATGGCTGTTTGCAGAAAAATATGTCCTGCAGCCAAGAAACCTGTGGAGTTACACAAGAAACTATTGATTAACAATAGACACTGACAATTTTGTCTTACCAATGATAAACATGTTATTTTTCCCTCTGCATGTTCTAAAATCACACATAAAAGTGGAGTTAATTTGTGGCTCCTGAGGAAACTCAGCTCTTTCATCAAAGAGCTTTTCATCTGTGATGAGGATCTTATTTATCAAAGCACAAGAAAGCGAGAAGTGAAGGTGGGGCCACTTCATGCTCTGTCCACTTTCTGAGGCAAACTCTTTAAATCATGCAAACAAACAAACAAACATGAAAGTTATTCACCAAGGATGTTGGATGAAGTGATTCTGTTAGAAGGTTGGTAATCTTCTGCTCTATTTAACAACCAGCAAATGTTTTTAAGACTTAAATCATCCTGCTAGAACAACTCATTAAAAACTTCTAAAAACAAAATTAATGTCACATATATTTAAAATCCCCTGCAGGAGCAGAAAAGTCTGTATTGACTCAGTTCTGCTTTTCTGCTATTAAGGGGAAATAACATTCTATATTTAAATAATCTCTTTGCAACATGAATGATTATTATTGGACATGTCCCAACTTTTCATTTTAAATACGCTATTGACACATTGCTGCTGTTGATGCCAACCCAAGTAATCCATGCATGAAAAGAACCCAAAATAAATAAAAGTCTGAAATTAAGTTATGTGTAACAATATGAAATGACACAAGGAAAAAGTATTGAATACTTATTGATTTTCATTTTATACTGTGTACAAAAGCCTCTGTTGGTAATGAACCGCTTCAAAACGTTGAAGAACAGCTACATGTAATGCTAGCCAAGACCTGGTGAAAATTTCATGTCTGCTTCACCTTTAGAAATATGTTTACAGTGAGATATTGTGATGAGTTTAGTACTTATTTACTCTGTGTGGAAAAAATGAAGAGCCCACTGCACTGAACCCCTTTGAAAACCTCCTGTTTATTCCAAACATGATAGATTTCTGCTCTGAGTTAAAACATCGGTGTTGTTATTTCTAAATGAATATGAACTTGTTAGTTTTCTTTTCATTATTTGAGATCTAAAGCACTGCATCCATTTTGTTATTTTCACCATTTCTCATTTAAAATTAACACAAATTTTTTTGCTTGGAATTTGTGTTTCAGTTTGATAGATTTAGTTCAGTTCCCTTCAGTTCCAGTTTGTCCAAAAAGTTGCAGGCAGAAAAAAAAAAGAACATTTTTGATTATCTGGCCCATCGTCGTCTGATGATGATGAAACTAAAAGTAATCACATTTAGATTTAAATCTTGCTCCGCTTTACTTATCTGAAATAAATACACCATGTTGCAAGCGTACAGCCTGATATTTGGACTATTAGCAAAACCTTTAGTTGATGAAAAATACATCTGGCTTCGTAGCTTTTTCCTCCTATTTCTACCCTGATCTCTGGAATTACTTTCCAATAAATCCTGACATTCAGTGTTATTGTTTAGGATGGAATTTGGACATGAGCATCAGTTCATTGCTTCGTCTTCTTGCTAAACTTCACTTTTACATTCCAGTTGGAACAAATTGATTTGTAATAAAGCAACATAGTACATTGGCATTGTCAGTGTAACATAATAAGTCTACAGTAAAGCTCTAGAGAGGGAGGTTTGATATCCTTCCCTGCGCTGTTATTGTCAGGAAGTGGTCAGAGAGAAATGTGTTTGAACGACTCTTTGATTATATGCAGACGTAACTTTGGAGTCTTACAAATGCAAACGAATCATAAATACACAAAACCATCGTTTTACTTGTGTACAACATTCAGCCCAAAGCTATTTTAGGACATTTAATTACGTCTGCAAGCTCTCTGGTTAACATCTTCATAAAAACATGCAATGACCTATTTTGGTGTAATCTAATAAGCGCCAGGCTGTTGCAAAGAAAAAAAACTTACCGTTACGTTTGAAGCAACAGGATATAAACTCCTGGATCCTCTGACGGTTCAGCTGCTGTTCTGCTGTTTTCCTCTCGTCTTTCTTCTGCAGAGGCGTTTGGGAAAATTAAGAAAAGACTGCAGAGGAGGAATGCAGAGTTGGGCATAGGAGGGGTTCTCTACACCCATTTCCTCAAAAACGACTCCCTCCCTCTAAGAGCTGTGGTCAACAGATTTCTGGTACAGTGTTGGGCAACTGCACCAGATTTAGTGTTTCCCTAGTAATGCATAAACACACAAATTAATGACCAAAACTGTATCCAACACAGACACAAATGAAAATACTCATTGTTTGATTTTCCATCGGGAGCTGGAAACACAAGAATTGCAAAAGAGGTTTTACCTCATGTGCAAGTTATGCTCCGTTTCTGCAAATGTCTTCTTGGTGTCCGTCCAGCTGTTCATAAAAGCTACAACTTCCTCCATGTGGCAGCTGGGAAAGAGACAGGAAAAAGCAGATTACTTTTGATCGCTAATGAGCAGGAAGTCTCAGACCACCCAGAGCGCAAAGCAACAGTCTGTTAACGTCTGACTTAAATCAAATAAAAGGTTTCACTTTTTATTAAGTTTCACTCTTCCTCTCATCTAATCTGAAACAGTTTTTTTTATTTTTTATTTAAGTGACATTAACTTACATTTGGTTGTGTTGATATGCTTGATGTATGAAATTTACCAATAATTTATGATGCATCTCAAGCTGTAAAAGAAATATTTCAGAACTACAACACCAGTGATACAGACAGAGAGTCCAAAGTATCTAAAAATTGAAGTCAAGTAAGAGAAACACGACTTCAACATACTTTTACTCAAAGAAGAAAGCAGCCAGTCAAGAAATCACTCAAGTAAAACAGTATTTGGTAAGAAATCTGCTCAAGTACTGAGTAACTGATTAAATTATCAATCATTTAATATTTAAGAATTACATCATGAGAAAGACCAAAATATAAAGTCTAGTGGAGATTTAAAGCCCTTTAAAGTTCAATTAAAGTGACATTCAAACGATAAGATTGAAAAAAAAAAAAACATGACAAAAAAACTGGAAAAAAGAAAGAAAGAATGTTTCAGGGTGGGAATGATGTGTGCAGTTTTAAAAGATATGGCACATTTAAATACTCCTCTGGATTTTAAATCCCAAATGTATTTTTTTTAGCTTGCTACTCCTGTATGGTTAATATTAATAGTCATAATTAATCATACTGTAATATCTTACGGTATGATGTAAGATCATTACAAATGATGCTAATTATAGCATAGTGTAGCTGAGGAAAGATAAAGAACAGTTGTAGTACACTAACGGAAAATGTACAACATAAAGAAAATAATACAGTATAGTTATTATAAATAGCATATTCAGATTAGTAAAAATGTGCAACTGAGTTGAATATTTAAAAAAAAAATGCTCAAAAAGTGCATATATCTAGGAAGAAAAAAGTTACAGACTATTCACAAAACTCAGAAAATACCAGAAGGGAGCAGCGATGTTACAAAGTCTAACAGCTGCTGGAGCTGCGATAAAGCTCCTTTGGGCTCCGATGCAGCAATCTGTCACTGAAGGAGCTCTGCAGTTCAGCAGCAGCTTCTTACTTGGGATTGGGAGACACTGATGTTATGGTAGCCAGAGTCCGACTTTCTCCTATCACCAGCACTGAGTCAAGAGGGCATCCTGGGACAGAGCCTGCCGTGAGCCCCTCCCACGTTTACTAATATTCTGTATTGCTCAATGAACTGAGACACTGCTATGATTTTTCTCCTCCATGTACAGGAAGCACTGTGCTGCCAAGACAGAAAGTTCATGGTCTGTAGGCACACTGAACTGGTCTGTAGTTCAGTTATTTTTCGGAAACCTTATTCTAAGTTTTTGTCTTTTTCCACCGAAGACGTTAATTGTTAATACACAATTTGATCACTATGTTGTTTTATGCAACCGCTGCGCATTATCAGTTCAGCTTTACTGCTTCTTTAAGTTGAATGTGTTTTTCAAAACACATTAGAGAAAACTGAAAAGTGGAGGAAAAATTCTGTTTTTATTTTGCAGTTTCACAACTTTCCTTAAATAAATGGTTAATAGTTAAGTTAGGGACTTGAAAAATGATATATATGGTTGAAACTAAATGATTTTTCGACAGAAAAGTGGCTCTGACTGGTTGAAGGCCAATAGCCTGTGTTTCTGTAGAGATCACAGTTGAAGTTGGTAATAATCTGTACAGCTCTGGAGTTTGACCAGAAAATAAAGTTTATTTAGTTCAGAATTATCAAAACGACAAAGAGTTTATAACTTGCATTTAAATTAAATCCAAGTTGTACATTTAATTAAGATCTGTTGACTTATCTTTGCAAAAAAATAAATAAATAAATCAAACATAAAGAAAAATTTATTTTACAAAACTTTATTGTACATTTTTAAATAAGCAATTTATGAGTAAACTTATATTATTTAAAGACGGATCAAAATACACAGACCTATGGACAGTCAAGAGTTTTAATAAATTAATGGCACACTTAAATAATTATTACATAAGTTATTTATTATCATTTGACACTCTCAATAAGACTCAGGATGTACTGGAGCAGCGGTTTGGTATTAAGCTTTGAAAATATAATCACCCATATATTTTAGGGTTTCTCTAAATTTTTCTGAAAATGTATTAGTTAGAAAAAATTACATTTTGAAAACTTAAAACAAATAATTCAGTCTTAGATTATGTAAAATAAATGTAAAATTTTGCTGTTTCTCTAAATTATTCTAAATATATCAGGTGTAGATTATGAGTAAAACATATAGTGCTCCTAACATGAGTTTCATACTGTTTCTTTGCAGTTGGGTAGTTTCACCCTGCGCTTTGACTGGAAAATTTCAAATCTGGCAACAATGGCGAATGGCGCCATTTTTGTTATTAATGAGAGTGATGCGCATGCGCCAGGATGGATAGAACTATGACGCAGCTTCTAAGTGAGTCTTTAAAAAAGACGCGGCGAGCCTGGTTTGGCTTCCTGTACTTGACCTACGAGGAGGCCGCAGGGGCGGCTGGTCAGCCGCTGGAGCGCCAACTTTGAGCCCGTTGTGTTGGTTATTCGGTAAGTTATTTTTCGGAAACCTTATTCTAAGTTTTTGTCTTTTTCCACCGAAGACGTTAGTGAAGCCATTTCTTTGTGTCCAAACGGAGCAGCAGGAGTGGAGACCCGACCGTGGCCTCTCAGCGGCGGTTTGTTTGGCTGGTGGCGTCCCTGAAACACCTGAGGAGACATGATGGCGTCTGGAGCGAGCAGTTGATCGACGATGGCTGGACTACAATCAAGGTGAGGATCGTTGGCAGTTGATCGATTATGGATGTACTATAATCAAGCTGAGGATCGTTGGGTGTTGATCGATTATGGATTTACTTTTTAATCCAGTTGAGGATTCCCTTCACTGAAGCTGAGGATCGCTTCCGTCAAGCTGAGGAATCGCTACAAGGTGCCTGGCGGATCCGCCCAACCCGTCAAAGGTTTGTTAAATCTGTCAAGAACTGTTCCAATGGCGGGTCCAGAAGACATCTCAGGGTAGGAGCTGTTGCGGGTTTTGCTATGCTTCACGCTGCTGAAGCTAATGCTGTTGAAGGCCAACGCTAGGCCTCTTGGTGTGCTGGTTTTGGTTTGATTCTCTGCTGAGAGTCAATGAGCTGAGAAGGATTCTGCTGTTTTAAATCCTTCTTTCATTTGTGATATGAAAGAAAGTTGGCTGCCAAAGACTTGGCAAATGCAGTTTAGAGGGTGTAGGAAGGGATTCAGCTTAGGCTTTGTAAACATCACTATTATAAATCTTGATAACATACCTACTTATTAGTACTAATATACTGCCCATACTTTCATAATTCAAACAAATTCAATTTACGTTCAATTTAAACGCGAAAACCGATTAGTTTTTGCGCCGAAACTACGCAATTTCGTTCAATTTCGTCAACGTCATTTCTTCTGGACGAGGACGACGGACAACGGCGAGATCTCCTGGAGCTGCAGGCCGGAGGTTACAGAGGTAATGTTCACACTGTAAACCACCATTTCTTATTTGCAGGTTTTCAGCTCCATGTTTTCCTTCTGGAGAGGATCGACAGGGACCTGTCCTTCAGTGTTTAAATTTGTTTTTAACCAATTTTCCCTCCTAGACTAAGCAACTGGTGGACCTGTAGCTGCAAATAATTTTTTTTTTTCTTTCTCAGATAAAGCCACCAAAGGAGCTTCTACTACAACTAACTCCCTTTTCTCCTATAGAAACAGCCCTGGAGCTGCTCTTTTCCTTTTTCTGTCTCTTTATTCTGTCCTTTCAAATCCCCTGGGGGTAGTGGCAGATGGCCTTTCATACAGAGCCAACTGCTGGTTCTGCTGGAGGGTTCTTCCTGTTAAAGGGAAGTTTATCCTCTCCACTGTCACTACATGCATCCTAAATATGAGGCATTAATTTGGCTTTCTTAACTGTTAATCAATTTAAATAAATGCTGTAGTGTTGGCCTCATTTGGGAAAGTCTTTCTGTTAAAGGGAAGCTTTTCCTCTCCAGTCACCACTTGGATCCTCAGTAGGAGGCATTGCTTAAGCTTACTTCTAATGAATTTAAATAATTGGTGCAGTGTTTTATTATTTCTTTGGAAAAGTCTTCCTGTTAAAGGGAAGTCTGTTTTTGAAAATCTTCCTGTTAGGGGGAAGTTTTCCCATTCTTGTCACCACGTGGATCCTCAGTAGCAGGCATTGTTTAAGCTTATTTAGAAGGAATTTACGTAATTGGTGCAGTGTTAATGTTTCTGAAGTCCTCCTGTTAAAGGGAAGGTTTTCCTCTCCACTGTCACCACATGCATCCTCAATATGAGGCATTGTTTAAGCTTTTATCACTTTTAGCTATTGTTTGATTACTGTTTTTTTTTTTTGTTTTTTTTTTTTATTTTTTTAATGTTGGTAGGGTGGGGAAAGTCTTCCTGTTAAAGGGAAGCTTTTTCTTTCTACTGTCACAACATGCATGTTCATTATGAGGCATTGCCTAAGCTTACTTGTATAATTTAACAAATTTAAATTGGTGCAGTGTTGACTTCTTTTGGAAAGTCTTTGTTAAAGGGAAGTTTTTTCTCTCCACTGTCACTAGATGGGACCCTCCATACGAATCATTGCTTTAGCTTAACTTTCAACCAATTTAAATGGTGCAGAATTTACCTTATTTTGGAAAGTCTTTCTGTTAAAGGGAAGTTTTTCCTATCCACTCTTACTGAAGATGTATTCTGAATGAGTATCTGCTTCAGCTTAAATAACTTTTAATCAATGTTTGATAACTGCAGTTTTTTAGTAAATCTTCCTCTTAATGGGAAGTTTTTCTTTTTGGTGAAGTCTTCCTGTTAAAGGGAAGTTTTTTTTTTTTTTTTTTTTTTTTTTTTTTGTTTTTCCCCTCCCCTGTCACCACATGCATCCTTAGTGTCTCGGTGGTGAATGAGAGTTTTGAGGTCATGGTTGAGAATTTAAGGCCTTCTCAACAACACATGGTATGTGGACCAAGAAGCTATGGCATATGGACCAGGAAGCTATGGCATATGGACCAGGAAGCTATGGCATATGGACCAGGAAGCTATGGTATGTGGACCAGGAAGCTATGGTATGTGGACCAGGAAGCTATGGTATATGGACCAAGAAGCTATGGTATGTGGACCAGGAAGCTATGGTATGTGGACCAGGAAGCTATGGTATGTGGACCAGGAAGCTATGGTATGTGGACCAGGAAGCTATGGTATGTGGACCAGGAAGATATGGAAGCCAATCAACAGTTTGGCTGAAGACACCAGATAGTCTCGGACTGTGAAAGGTAGGAGTTTGAATAGAAAGCCAAGAAAGGTTCTTTGGTACTTCCAGTAGCCAATCCTGAAGGCTATGAAGTCATCGGATGAATTTGTGGAATTTAATTACAAACGAGTACAACGAAGGGGTCGATCTGTTCCATGCATAATGCTCCACTCGTGAAAAACAAGGTAGGCTATGTGAAATGCAGGTCTTTTGATCTTGGTTACAAAAGGGGTTACCCTTGGTAACAAAAGGTTGTGTGTTCAGTGTTTTTCATATACAGTTCGGTCGGGGTTTGTGTGAAAACGAACCCTCCCGACGGGCAAGGGGTCGGTTAC
>VMRN01000024.1:4906055-4933884 GCA_010277015.1 Poeciliopsis turrubarensis
GGGTAAGGGGTCAGTTACCCTTCGGTCGGGTTTGTGTGAAAACGAACTCTCCCGACAGGTAAAGGTGTGAAAACTACTGCAGTGACAACAAAATCCCCAGCGACTCATGGGGCAGAAAAGTCCTCAAGTGACCCACCCACTCCGACTGCTCCCAACAATGGCCAACGGAAAAGACCTTCCCCGTCATCGCTCATGGATGACCTCAGTGATCCTGCTATCGGGCTCAGATGTCTTAAGAAATGCTGCCGGTATTTTGCTGTTATTAGAGAGATCTTCTGATAATTTGAAAAGTGATGAGAACTTGTTTGACCTTAAACTTGCACCTGTCTTGTTGTCTTTCTGTTCTGCTGTCCTTCAGGAATTCTCCTGGATCATCTAGTTTTTCGTCTTGGATTTTGCCCTTCATCGGATCCCCATCATCCGCTAGAAAAGGCCCTCATCTCCTCCTCCCACCCCTTGCTGATGGATGACACTAATTACCCTAACAGTCTCAGTCGTCTTCCTCAAGAAATACTGAAGGTATTTTGCTGTTTGATATTTACAAGTGAGTTTTTGAAAAGTGACTATTCATTGAGTTGCTAAAGAGTTAAACCTGCACCCGTCCTGTTGTTGTCCTTCAGGAACCCTCCTGGATCATTGCCCGAACAACAATGGAAAAGTACCTAAATGCTGCCCCACTGATGGATGACCTTAGTGACCCTGCCATCGGGCTCAGCAGTCTTCCTCAAAAAAATCCTGCTGGTATTTTGCTGTTATTAAAGTTTGCTTGTTTTTGAAACGTGACAATTTTATTCTGAGGTAAGTGTTTGACCTTAGACCTGCACCTGTCCTTTTGTCCTTCAGGAATCCACCTGGATCATCTTTGTTTTTTTTTTTTGTTTTTTTTTGTTTTCCCCCATCGACAGAAGAAGTAGTTGAACTTGAACACTTATCAAAAGGACTTCAGTTTATCTTTTTTTTTTGTTTTGTTTTTCTTTGTACCAAAAACTGGATAAGTCTTCAGTGTGGTACTTTGGCCTCATTTAGCCAATTTTTTTTTTTTTATGAACAATTCTGTTTAGAGACTTCATAATTCATTTTGTTATATTTATTTTAGATGTGAAATGTCTTCAAATTTCAGTGTTGAATGTTAGAATTTAATGTACATTTATTTTTGAAAATGTGTTTTTGCATAATTTTAGTGTTACCATGTTAATGGCATTTTTTTTTTTTTTTATGTGAAGACTTAGACTGGTTTATTGTGATCTGTCTATATTTATGCTGGTTTGGCATTTTCTGTTTCTACTACATTATTTATTTCAACTGCTTTTGTTTTCTCGGTTATTTTTCTTTCCATAGGAGCTACACCTGGTCTCCTGTTCTGATGAGCTGGGGTTGCTTCCTGGAAAACGGCATTGGTTGACCTGATGCTCCCATCACCTAACCGTTCTCCCTCTCCTTTTCATTTCCACGAACATGGAAAGTTCTCCTGGATCAGCTGACCTGTTGTTGTGTCTCTGCTCTGTCTTCCCTCAATCTCTTGTCAGTCATGGCAGATTGCTGCTGGTACTGAGCCCGGTTCTGGTTCTGTTGAAGATTTCTTCCTGGTAGAGAAGAGTTCTTCTCCACTGCCGCTACATGGATGATCCGTATTGGGGACTGCTGTAAAGTCAACAACTCAACACAAGTGATTTGCTGTTGCCCCCTGCTGGTCAGAGGGAGGGAATGCTGTAAGTAATGACTCCATACAATCTGTTGAGTTCAATTTGGTACAAACTTTTTAAACTGCTTTAATAATCAACTGAGCTTATAGTACTAGCAATAGGAATACATGTGATTGAACTAAAATTACTTTGAAGTGCTTTGAGATAACATTTGTTGTGAATTGGCAATATATAAAATTGAACGTTCAAACTAACTGAGCCCCACCAATAAACAATATAAAAAAAACCAATACAAGAAAGTTCAAAACCCCAAAAATAGATGCAAAACGTTCAAAACTCCAAAAATAGATGCAAAACGTTCACAACTCCAAAAATAGATTCAAAACTCCAAATGTAGGTACCAAAACGTTAAAAGCTTATAATTATAATGTTAATTCGCAACAGTGTTGTTGTCAAGGCACTTTACAAAAAGTCATTTCAATTTAGTCGGATTACTATTGATCCAAGTTATCAATCCATTAAGTTCACTTAATTATAAAGCAGTTTAAAACGTTTGTACCAAATTGAACTCAACAGATTGTATGGAGTCATTACTTACAGCATTCCCTCCCTCTGACCAGCAGGGGGCAACAGCAAATCACTTGTGTTGAGTTGTTGACTTTACAGCAGTCCCTAATACGGATCATGCATGTAGCGGCAGTGGAGAAGAACTCTTCTCTACCAGGAAGAAATCTTCAACAGAACCAGAACCAGGCTCAGTACCAGCAGCAATCTGCCATGACTGACAAGAGATTGAGGGAAGACAGAGCAGAGACACAACAACAGGTCAGCTGATCCAGGAGAACTTTCCATGTTCGTGGAAATGAAAAGGAGAGGGAGAACGGTTCGGTGATGGCAGCATCATGTCAACCAATGCCCTTTTCCAGGAAGCAACCCCAGCTCATCAGAACAGGAGACCAGGTGTAGCTCCTATGGAAAGAAAAATAACTGAGAAAACAAAAAGCTTAGTTTCTAACTGAACTTGTTTAGTTAGAAACACGAGAGTGCCACCTTCTGGCCTCTCTCCAGATCAGTTCAGGACAGAGAATGGAACTGTTTCTGGCTTTGTTTTTTCCCCTCCATGGGCTGCCACCTTATCGTGGTGGAGGGGTTTGAGTGTCCCAGTGATCCTAGGGCTGTCGGAGGCTTCATGCATTTATTTGGGACAGGTCTGCTGGAGCAAACAGCTCCTAGGTGAGGGATCGGACCAAGAGCAGTCCAACAATTGATTAGAAATGTAAATGCAGTGTTCCTATTTAGAGATGACTATATAGATGGGTTTATAGTTAACACATTGAACTGACTGACTAGTTGTGAATCAATTGTGCTGTCCCATCAGTTTCCTGTTTGCGTCACATACGGTTATTTTTTTAAGTTTTGATGCCTGATCCTGCACCTCTGGCTTTCTGTAACTTGACATTTTATAAGCTGCTCTTAAATCAGCGGTCTGCTGATTTAAGAGCAGCTCTTCCACCGGGCTCAGCAGGTTTTCCAGGTGATGCTTCTTTATCGTTGACTTGAAACTGTCTTGGCCATCTACCTTAAGGAATGCTGCAGGTATTTTGCTGTTTATTTAAGTAATGTTTAAAAGTGAGTTTTTGAAAAGTGGTGATTTCATTCTGAGTCAAAGTGTTTGACCTTGAACCTGCCCCTGTCCTGTTGTCGCCTTCCTGTCTTCAATTTCCATTTGCTTGATTTGTTTGTTTCTACCAAAAACTGGATGCATAAAGTCTTCAATCTGCTGTTTTGTAAACAAAATTGTTCTTTTAATAAAAGGTTTAATTAAGACCATGGACTTCATAATTCCTTTTATTTTGTAGATTCTGTTTATTTATTTAGGATATTGTAAATGTCTTCCAGTGTTAAATGTTCATTAGAATTTAAAGTTTGATAATGAAGAGAACTTCTTCCCTTCGGTCTTCCACTCGGCAGCTTCTTTCTTCTCAGTTGGGGTTTTAAAGTTTATTGATCTTTGAGAATGTGTTCTTGCATCATTACGCTTTAGCCATGTATTAATTGAAGATGGTCTCTTTATCGTTTATGGCAATAACTTCTTGGGACAATTTATCATCCAGCAAAAGTTATTGTGACAGTCAACATAAATTTTGTTGGACGATGAATTGTCCCTGAAGTTATTCCCATAAACAATATTGTTTTAATACCATTTTCAACTAATATAGTGGCTATGGCATACTGATGCGAGAACACATTCTTAAAGATCAATAAGCTTTAAATTCTAATGAACATGTAATACTAGAACTGGAAAAACATTTTAAGTGTCAAATTTAAGTCTTCTTCCTGTTGGGACTCCTTCCCTTTGGTCATCCATTCAGCAGCTTCTTTCTTCTCAGTTGGATTTTTATTTTCCATCACAACAAATGTTGATGAAAATAATTCACATCAGAGTTCCTGTTTCTCCTTTTTATTCGTGTCTGAGTAAGGAGAGTTTCATCAGGTGTCCCACAGCAGCTTGATGGACTCCGGTACCATCAGTAATGAGCCGAACGGGTCGGTGGTGTGTCACTACGACTCGCTCATCTGAGATGCCATTGGTGGGGGAGATTTGTGATCAAGCAGCCTGGAAGCGGCCTCACCTGTTGAGTTTGAGTCGCTATGTCGCACTGAGCCGATGGATGCAGCGAGCTTCTCCTGCTGGGCCGAGCTGAGAGAAGAAAATGAGGATTTGACTATACCATCCAGATAAGAAGCTGCTTTCTGACCCAAACGAACTCCATCCAACCATACTTCATTGTTACATAGTGGTTCCCATCCAACCATCTTGATTCCCTTCCATTCCTGGGAATTACATGACCATTTTGATTTCTTTGAGTTGTTCTCACAGTCTGTTTAAAAATAAAAATGAATAAAGCAGAAAATCCTAGTAGTTTGTCTTTAAATGTGGGAATTGGACATGAAGAGTCCTTTGAGCCAAGCCTTTTTTGATCCCTGATCAGATTTTTAATTGGGGACTGTGGAATGGACGAGCTTTAGTTTTGTCTTTTATAACTGCTTTATTGACAGTTGGACCTGGACATTTATATTTATACCTGAGCTTCCATATAACTGAGTGTTTTTGCATGGAAGAATGTGGAAATAATAATAAAAAAATAACAGTCTCTTGATGTAATTAAACTCAGTTCTGAAGAGAGTTTTTAAAATATGCTCAGCTTTACCACCCACCCCTTTTGGATTCTTGTTTTGTTTTTAGTTAAGTTGTGGAAGAAAAAAAGGAAGGAGAAATGATCAACACGTCAACCGAACAACGTGACGTACCGAACAGTTTGGTACCCTGTGACGCCTTCAGGGACCAGCGGACAAATCATTTTAGTTCAAACTTAATATTGCTCTCTTGCTGTCAGTGCTACCACAGAACGTGATTATATATACTTTATATGTTCACCTCATGCCATGCTGATTTTAGTTCTCATTTCAAGTTTTCTTGTCATCACATGGCACTTTCAGGGCTACTAAATCCTACGTTTGGGAGTACATTGAACGCATCTCGTCGAGAAAACAACTTCTCATAGTTTATCGTCGCTGTTAGCATTTTGTAATAACTGAGACGGTTTTTTTTTTTTTTTTTTTTTTGGACTATTCCAAGAAAAGGGCGTCCATGTTTACACACATCGCCACTCAAAGTTGTTTCTTCATTCAGGACTGATGGCTCAAGCAGAGGTAGTGAACACACATTTGTTTTTTCGTAATAGCTGGAAGAGCCGAAGCGTCAAACCTTGAAGGCGCAGCAGCTCTTTCTGAAAGCTCGGTCCTCCGCAGAAACAAGAAACTTCACACGGTGTGAAATCACCGCTGCGTTCCGGTTTCGGATGGATCCGAAGCTGAGCTTTGCAGACAATCTCAGCAGCAAAAGTAAACAGCGACGCGGTTTTCACTGCAGAGCTTAACAGGGCTGTCAACACAACACCATTTATAGAAACGACTGTTTCAAAAGCAACAATCATCTACATCCATTTAGAAAAACACAAACTCCTTTGTTAAAGTGAAATTATCTATTTGTACATGCTGCGTTTATGTCAGTATGTTTTAGCCATTCATTAACACATTAAAAGCTTTAAACATGCATATTTTTGTAGTTTAGATTCAGCACATTAAATGGCTATTTACCCAATTATGCGTCTTGGCTGCAAGATGATTTGCTGTAATATTTATAGGATGTCTGGAGACGTTATCATTTTTCTTTTGCATTTCAGTGACTGTCACATTGTCTAAGTTATATCCGTCTGTCCAATTATCTATCACATTTCTGTTGTTAGTGCAAAGTGAATTTTGTTTTTATATTTTAAAAATAACCCCAGAAGGCCTGAGAGATTAAAAAAATTGTGCCTGAAAACATAAAGAAGATTGACGAGGCAAGACCCTGTAACAGCATATTTTCTAAAATGCTTTACATGACGAGAAAGAAAAATAAAACAATAAAATCACATTGCAATGACAAAATGAAAGGATAAACAGTGGTGTAAATCATAAAGGGAACATCATAAAGTGCATTTTATGATGTTGAAGTTATTATTAATCAAAGGCATCTCTAATCAAAATGGATTTAGCCTTGATTTAAAAAACTCTGATAATCAGTTTTGCAGTTTTCTAGAAGCGTGTTCCAGAGTAGTGAAGTATAAAAACTGAATGGTGCTTTTATCATTGCATTCGATTAAAAGTATCGCAAGATGTTTATTTCCTTTGTGGATTCTAATTAATTTCAAGAGGCTAAAAACAACACATGCCTTACAGGCATAAAAGTGCTGTATATTGCTTCACATAATCCTGTCTATGCTTCTTCTTCCAGGAGCTGGAGCAGATCATGACATGGCTGGCTGAGGAAGGTTTTGCACCTGAGGCCTCCAAAGAGGCTCAGCTGGCTTTTCTGTGGCGAACCTTCCTTCACACCCGAAGCCGTCTGGACAGTGTGACTAAGGATCTGGGAGCCAAACACTTGCAACATCTAGCAGAGATGGCAGAGGTAGATTATCACTGCTGAGTTAATCAGCGCTGTCTGGGATTGTAATGATGAGCAAGGCGATCTTTTTGTCTGCAAGGTACGCAAGTCCTTGGAGCAGATCAAAATCTTCACAGAGCAGAAAGACGTTTTGGCTCAGGAGATACAAGACGAGAACGAGCAACTCAGAAAGCAGCTGCTGCACCTCATTTCGCTGCAAGGTGAGACTTTTACTTGCACATTGTGTAAAAGTTTCAGTAATTGTAGACAGCTGGCAAAACCTCACAAATAAGCACATTTTCAGTACTCATTTCTGACTGCAGTATAATATTACATAGGGATGAGCCACTTTCTCATTCCTTATCTCTTCTCTTTTCTCTTCATTAATTAAATGTAGCACTTTATTGATGCTACATGTGCTGTCTCTGCTTTTAGTATCTGACTTCACGTAACTCCACATCACCAAAACACTTTCAACGCCAGAAATGTAATGATTATGAGTTAAATTACATCCACCTCTCCTACTCCTTTCTTCCAGATTCCCAGGTAAATGAAGTTGCTAAGATGTTGTACCAGCAGGGTCTCACTGAGCTGATTCACAGCTCCCCTAGTGAGCAGGTGGCGTATCTCCTGGTGGAGAGAGCTTCTCTGCTCGAGATGAATCAGGATCCTGGTGATGGAGACCCAGACAGTCGACTGAGGACCCACGCAGAACCACTGAACACCGTCATATGTGCGGTTGGTGAAACAGTAGTACCAAAACTATTATTTTCATGGTGTGTGGATGTAATTTGTAAAATCTTCACAGATACAAAATGTCAAGGTAAAAAAGTGAGATTTTTTGGAGTAGAATGTGTTTTTATCTCTTTCCCGTGCTGAGACTCTAATAAATTCTGCTGCACTGGTCTGCAACCTGACCATTATAAACATTTGTCTATGATGCTGATTAAGACCAAAAAGTGAGTTCACACCACACTGATTCTAAAGTTTCTGCAGAAGTGACAGGTGCATCTTTGAACCAATTTTAAGATGCTTAAATTGCTTTTTGAAAGTATTAATTAGTCATAGACAAAATCTTCTGACTATGACAATTCAGGTCACCTGAAAACAATTTTTGTGACTCTTTCATGTAAAAACCTAAACTAAATGTTGAATTAGATATTCTGATTATGATATTCATCTTTAGAACACATATTGTTCTTGAAGCTTTATTTTTGTTTGGTTTTGTTGCATTTTTAATATGATCTAAGCCCATTTTTTGGTTATTGTTGAGTCTTTACAATTTCATAAAACAAAGATTTTTTCAGTTCCCATTTGTTTTTCTTACAATGAAGTAAAATCTTAAAAATTTAGAATTGTAATATTTCTACATTTTTTCCTCTTTGAAATATATATTTATTACATTCTCCTGTTTCCTCAATTTTACGATTTATATATTATTTAGTTGTATTTGCTTAATAATTATTTTACTTAATCTGTAGTAGACTGAACATTTTGTTTGCATAATTAGTCTTAAACTGTTAACCCGATTAAAGCACTTTGCATTTTATTGATTGAACAATAGGTTGCAGTGTGTAAGTTTATATGTTTTTCTTTTTTGTTTATTATGATATAACTAATTTCTGGTATTAATTGTAATTTTGCAGCCCGCCCACAAGAGGTCCCCACGACCTTTACAAAGCTCCTGGAAGAAAATATTTGGATTCCATAAGACTTTGCAGAGCAAACACACCTTTGTACCTGTATGTATACGAGCTTTTGTACACCAGCTATTTTCTATGTGCAGTGCTAAGAAAACATGTTTAGTCAGACTTCTTCTGTTTTTGCTTCTGTGTTCCCTTTAAAAATGCGAAGAAAAATATCACAGAAAGGAAACTTGTGTAAATACAAAATAAAGTTTTCAAATTCTGATTTCATTTACAAATATGAAACAAAACTATTCAAACCAAGTCAGCTCTATATTAAAAACTAATAGCTCACTAAAGCTGGTCCCAGGATTTGATGAGTTTTTTTCACATAGAGCTCAGTTGGTTTGGAGAACTTTGTTTTCTCAGAACATTTGTCCAATATTACAGTTTTCCTCAGTTACTTTGGTGCATTGAAAGCTACTTGCCCAAACGTCACATTATTGCGTCTCTCATGCACATCAAGAAAAGCAGTTTCTCATTTCTTTCAACCAGTTGAAAATGCTTTGATATATCCATGAAAGTGATTATGTGCATTTCTCTAATTTTCCCTACCTTTTCTGTTATGTCTTGTTAGCTAAAATGTGTAGTTATCTCTTGAATCATCTCAACCTATACAACATTTAAGCAAAAGTCTTGACATGCTAAGTTGTCATAATATGTTGGGCGTATTTCTAAACATTTTTATTAGACTTTTCTTTCTGAGTCTGTCCTGAGTGTTGGTACATTGCTCCCAAGCGAATGGGAGCAAGTGTGTGAGGCATCAGCTCAACCAAAGATCAACCAGTTTTCTGAAGTAGCTCAAAGTTGCGTCTCATGAACCATCAGCTGTTGAGGATATAGATTGTACTGTACAGCTGGAGCACAAGACAATGTTACGTTTCTGACAATGAAAAGACAAGGGACTGGACAGGATCAACAGCCGGAGAGAAGAGGAAGAAGGTGGGAGGCAAAACAGAAGAGACTGAGGGCAACTGCCATTTTCCTGTCGCTCCAGCATCATTGGCCAATGGCTTGTTTTGTCAACATGGAGATAGAAAGTATGTGAATACTGACCTGTAATTCCTACAGGATGATCTCCTCAAGGAGATCATCTTATGGTACCATTTCTACATTTTCTTTCTCTGTGTTCTGTCGTTCTGTTTTCCTTTCTGTATCACAGTGACAATGTTGACATGATCTGTCAACAAATTACAGAACAATGTGAGTCTTGTCCAGTTTTGTCATGAAAACTTTCGCCATAGTTTCTAACAGAACGTCCCTCTAGAGTACTCTAGTATTGACATTACTAATCAGTTTGACTCTTATTTGTACTCGACGAAACAAGGACTTGTCTTTATTGAGGCATTAACGTGTTCACTGACACAGATATTCAATTTAGAGAAATGAGCTACTTGATTTTGAGAAAGACTTTGGTTTTTGCAGGAAATCCATGGTGTTCTGTTTGTACAAACTGTTTTGAGAAATGTGTTTAGTGTTTTGCAAATGTTGAGAATGAGTCGAGAAATGCACCAAAGCGACTGAGAAGATCTGTAAAATACCTTCATTGATCTTGTTTACTGCTGCTTACCACTGTCATGCTAAGCAGCAGTGTATTCTGCATGAACTAACAAACTATGAAAGTGCTTTTGCGTCATTTGGATGGTGATGACGCTGACTTTGTGGGACACTTCTGCATGCCAGTTTGTTGGATTCCCTAACAGTCACTCTTTTTGTCTTTTCCAGTGATACTAATCTTGCATACCAGCAGCAGATAAACTTTGCATGACAGAAGTTCAAGTTCCAATACCACTCATGCATCTTTCTCAAGATCGTATCTCAAGGTGTTGTCTCTGTCTCAGCTCTTTTTTCTAGATATTTTTACTCAAGTCTTCCTTTGTTATTATCAACATTTAAATTGCTTCAGATTTGTCCATTTTGGAAGCATGTGTCTTCATCCCCCTCCAGGGTGGGGAGACACCATTGGCCGGTGAACCAACACGTTTGGAGAAGGAGTGTTCCCGACTGGAGCGGGATGTGGAAGAAGGTTCCCGCAGGCTGGCCATGGCCCACAACGAGATCCGGCATTTGAAAGATGAACTGGAGTCTGCTCACTTTACCCAGAAAACATATGGTAAAACATAGCAGTCAGTCATTTACAGAATGAGAAAAATGGGCTTTTACAAATTACTTGTGTGTTTTTTTTTTGTTTTTTTTGTAACATCACCCAAATGTTTCCAATCAAATCAATTTTAATGTTATACAAATAACTATCTCTCTCTTGCTTCCTTTCTCTCTCGCTCTGTATATATCCCCTTTTTACCCTTCCCAGGAAAAAACGTTTTTTACTAGAATTTCTTTAGATTGTTTTTTATTTTTGTAGATGACATTAGGTGTCCCAAAACCAGTGTTAATCTGTGATTAAACTGGGAAGAAATTACGATTTCACAAAATCCCAGGTTGGTTTGAGTAGCTTTGTTTCCTGAAAACTACCGTTTTGTATTAGATTATTGTCTGAAATGAAACTTCCATGTCCTGAAAATCTGTGGAAAAAAAGAACAGAGGAAA
This sequence comes from Poeciliopsis turrubarensis, assembly GCA_010277015.1. Lineage (NCBI taxonomy): Eukaryota > Metazoa > Chordata > Actinopteri > Cyprinodontiformes > Poeciliidae > Poeciliopsis > Poeciliopsis turrubarensis. The sequence goes on from VMRN01000024.1 coordinate 4,916,921, forward strand.
TCTTAAGATTTCTCATAGCTGACCCTAAGGCAATGAATTGAAACAGATTGTTTTCACAGCTCGTTTTGCCAGTCACTGTTTTAAGAAGAACCCAGTAAACGTAATATTTCTACTTCTTGTATTTCAGAGCCTGAGCTGCAGTCAGCCCAGGAGGAGGTGAAGCAGCTCAGGAAAGAAGTAGGAAAACTAAAAGAATATGGTAAGCCATTGTTCCTGGTTCTGGTTAATTACTTAGTGTCAGTTGTACAAAGTTTAACATGAACTAAAATAAAAACCACACCACATGTACAAAAACTGACCAGCTTAATCAGATCAGTGATCTGAAGGAAGCATAATTTGCTCCAGAATTTCCTGGCAGAGATCTGTGCCAACTTTGTGATGAAACTAATATTAGCAGATGAGTTGACTCCCTAATTTAATACCAACGGTGGAATTTCTTATCTTAAAAATCTCCCCATTACTCTTGAATGGGCTTTGCTGTATGGTTACTTCATTCATAAATATCAGAACTTCAGATGACCAAAATAAAGAGGAATAAACTGAATACATATGTGGATATAAACAAACCACAGGGAATTTATCAAAATACAAACAGAAAACTAAAACCCAAACTACCCAGGATCGTGACAAAATCAACAGACATAATGGCTTAAAAGTCTGAACTAAATCCTATATGTCTCAGATTTTTAATAACGAAACTGAGAAAAATTAACTTTTTTGATTTTCTAGAGTATTGATATCAATCTGTCTTATATTTAAATGGTTGTCTGAATATATGGAACATTATGAAAACCAACGACTGCTTCACTAAAAATAAAACAACATAATTTGTGAATATTTATAACCAATAATCATACGACTCAATAACTTAAAATTTCTTATTTTATATCAAGAAATGGTTGAGCTGCGGAAGGCCAAAGAGCTTAACGACCGTCTGGACCTCGAGATCAGAGCCTTGAGAAACAGAGTCCGCTCCCTGGATGCAGAGAAAAAGTCTCTGGAGAAGACGGTAAGAAACTTTCTGACACAAAATAGTTTTCATGAAGGGCAGGTATGAACCTCCCAAACCGGATGGGTGTCTTGTATGTTGGAGATTATGGCTGGAAGACAAAAGAGAAGAACTGCAGATTGAAGAAACAGAAACCACTCTGGTTTTCTGTTTATAGACATTTCATGTAAATGTTTGATCATCCTTCTGATGGTTTGAGGCCTGCAGTGCAGGGAAATAGTAAATCACAGTGTTGGTCGTCATCATTGAAAAACATCCTGCTTTAATTCATTAATTCTGTTTTAAAGAATATAGTTTTTTGTGAATGAACTTTAGCATGGAGATGAATTTTCATCCTTGAATCATAATTTATGAACTGCTATTTCATAGCATTTATTTACACAAGGTTTATAAACACCAGCTGTTGAGAATTAAAGAAACACAAATTAAGTCACAAACAGCTTTTAGCTGCAGTGATGATTGCTGGACTCTATTTAGAGCTGAAGCTACCAAAATAGAATTTCTTAATTAAATATTAGAATTTATTCTCTAAATTATGAACTTATTCTCTGAAGTTATTGTATTAGAAAGATTGGGATACTGTTTGAATGGGAAACTGCATGCTTCTAAAAAAAGATGGGAACGTGTTCTTGAATATGTCAAAATCAAAAGACCTGCAATGTGAAGCCAAATGATGCATATCTTTCAGTTTATATATAAATTAGTTACTTTTCTCAAATAATTGCTGTAGTTTCTGTACATCCCTCCTGTTTTTTGTTTTCTGTATCTGTGCTGTATAAGTTTGTCCTGTTTTGTTCTTTTTTCTTTTTTTTTCTGCGGAAATTTTCAAAATATCTAATAGCATTAATCTTTAAAAAAAAAATAGTGTGTTTTGGTAGGATTGTGTGAAGCAACAATTTACAACTGACTTTTAAAATGTTACAACTCAATGTGAAAATTTGTTGGATCCTAACAACTAAATCAAACGGCACATTTGAATGTTTTCATTTGAAAAAAAATACTGCAAGTTGTCATTAGTTGAAAAAGTGCGAATGAGTTGCATCTGAGCGGTACTGAATCTGTTTGTTTTAGATGGCTTGTCAGCAGGAGGACGTTGAGCGGTTGGGTTCAGCCCTGCAGGAGCAGCAGCGGTTATTAATGATAGACGTACAAGGTGACCAGGACAAAGAAGACGACAAAGTAAGTCTCTTCATTTGAACATCTCTTCATTTCTTAGCTGCCCACCAGCAGGAGTTGGGTTCAGCTGTTACGCCACACATTTCAGGCCCGTGACTTTGTAAGCGCAGTTTGTAAATGTGATGTTGTCATCTTAAAGACTAACTACAAGACTGAATGCTTCTTGAATAAGAAAATATTGGCGTGATACTTGGAAACAAACAACAAAAAAACATTAATTTGAGTACCTGATCGGTTGAGGTGTTTTCTTTTGAAACAATTTGGTGCATCTTCTTGGAAACCACCTGTACTGTTATTGATATGATTCAAAATATTCACCTAACGAACTGAAAGCGATTTGCTGTGGTTTTTCGTGCAGATGCAAGGAGCCGAACTGACGACGGGCGATAAATCACACATAATTTTGCAAGAATACTTACCTGCACTGACACAACAAGCCATGGACACAAAGGAGGGAGGTGTAAGTAGAAACAGTTACAAGTGAAAGACACACATTTGAATCTGCTTCTTCATACACAGAAATATTTTCCATACTCCCATGCAAACTACCAGGTATTATTTTGCCGCTGCTGATCTGTGTGATGTCGTTGTCGTAGGTTGAATCTCTGCAGGAGGTAGTGAAGCAGTTGGAGTTGGCCGTAAGGAACCTCCAGGGTTCTTACACGCTTCCGTTAGGCCAAGCTAGTGATTTAACGAATGTATGTCCAGGCAGAAACACCGTTAGTTTTAAGGCTTATTTCTGTCTTTCAGCTTGTACAGTTCATTGGAAAAGGTCTTTTCCTCTTGCAGATTTCTTTCTATTTTCACTTTTTGTCCGATGTTTTATAGCATCAAGCAAAATCTGATATCAAACTGAACAATCTTCTAACTGGTATCAGCACTCCTCGCATCAATAACTGCTCGTCAGGATTTGAAGAATGCATTGGAATTGTTTTAATTCGACCACGTTGGAGTGTTTTCACCCAAAATTGGCCTGTTGATTTATTGACCATCAACAACAGGCTGAGCCAATCAAAAACTGAGATTTATTATTTTTTTGTGTCTTAATTAATAACAATGCTTGGCTGAAGCAAAAAAGATGCACCACATGGGAATGGAGAAAAAGCACCAACATCAAATATAATGGTGCACACAAACTCCAACCATCTTAGCAAATACTTTTCCCAAAGTGTCTCCAAATGCAGCTGTGATTTATTTATTCAAACTTTTAACAGAAAGCACTATCCTATGTACAGAGAATACATTTATTTAAATTATAACCTGCTTTTTCATTTTATTTTAGTGTTTTTTATTCCAACAAAGCAATGTCTTAAATCAGCGCTTATTGTTAATTGACAAGATGGACAGTTATTATTTTTGTTTGGTTTAAATATCTTTTTTCCCTCTTTATATCTAATCTAAAGAAAGACAAAAAAAAAGAATAAATCTGGAAGGGGAAAATATTTTTTGCAGCTCTTTGTGTTGCTCTGTTGCCATCGTTATTTGTTAAAAACACTGTACATATTTTTGAGTGGAAGTCCAAAACTATTGTTACCTGACTAGATTTTTTTATGGGTTTTTTTCAGTTCATGACAACAGACGAAACTCCGGTCAATGAAACCTGCAATGATGAGCAAGATAACCTCAGTTTTCAATCAAACTGCCTCGTGGAGAAGCAGCCAGAAGTGAGTGACCAGGCAAATATATGAACAAATACAATGTGGTACGTACTCAAATATAGCTTCTTGTTCTTGCAGGACGAGTGTCTTCAGGTTTTACAGAATTACCAAAGCAACATTAACGACTTTTTAACTGTTAGAGACATCTGCTCACAGCTGGAGCAATCCGGTAGGACAGAAGAGTTTCCCTCACAGGACAGCTCCACACTCGAGGTAACCCGTGTCACCCGGCCAGATCAGTTTTTGGTCCGTTTTATTATTCATGACAGGCAACAAGTGACCAAACTGAGCACTCAGGAAAAACACAGGCAGTTTCTCTTTCCGTTTTTGTTCATGTTCTGCTCCGAAGGAGAGTTCTGAATGTCCCAAAGGGAGGCAGGCTCCGATGTTTGATGAAGAAGAGCGTGAGTCTTATAAGGAGCAGATCTGTAAAGCACTTAACTGTATTGATGAGGAGCGAAGGTAACACGCCTTTATTAATGTTTTGTTTAGAAATATAACTTGCTTTTTTCAGGAAGTTGCTTTTAATTATGCCACAAAAAACTGAAATTTATAATCAGCTTCTTTGACTCAGTTACTGTCCAATCTACTGTTAAAATGTAAACAAACATTTTGGGCTGGAGTTACTGCGTCAGTGAAGCCCTTTTTGTGTGAAATTTATATTAAATGAACTTCTCAGGCATTTTTAAAAGTTTGTATGATTAGAGCGCATCTGTTTCTACGTCACCTGTGTCTAGTAAATACCACAACATGAAGGCGAGATTATTGGAAAAACTGTCCCGAGCCAAACATAAACTGGATGAGGAAACCGTGTGGCGGGACAAGAAGATAAACAATTTGGAGAGAGAGTTGTCCTTGTGCTACCACTCATTGAAAAAGGCGAGTCTGCAGATCTGTCTCTGTTTACGAAACATGCATTAATGAAGGATTCTTGGTCTAATTATTTGATACAAGGATGTCCAAACCTTTTACAACATGAGCCAAAACTGTCAAATCAAAACCACCCACAGGCCCAAAGGAATAATATTTTTAATAAACACTCATAATATAAAGGTTGAATTAAACAAATAAATTAGATGTGTCTTTTTGTTGTAGAGTGTTTTGTAGAGCTAAAACTCTTCGAAGTTTTGCCCTTTTGGAAGAAATATTTATCAGGCACCCAATTAAAGAAACAATAAAAATGTGAATCAGTTGGCAATTCAGACTCTGTCTTTGGAACCGGATGGATCTTGTCCTTAAAAATATTACAAATAATGTGGTTATTTCAAGATTTTAAAATGATTTCAATTTGTCTGCAATAATTAAATATGAAATTTCCATCTGCATCAGCCACATGTGACGACGGGCTGATTCTGTGTTGCTCTTGCATGTCAGCCAGCGGGCCGCACAAAATCAGGCTAGGGAGCATAAATGGCCCCCGGCCCACACTTTGAACACCCCTGATTTAGTATTTCTAACCCTGTTTTTTCTAAAAGGACTTTTCATAATCATCCGGTAAACTTGAGCACAGTACCTTTGTGAGGAGAAAAGGTTTTTTTTTCTGTTCTCAGCTGCTTTTGTCTTTCTTAAAACTGTACCAACCCTAATGTGATTTCTAAGTCAGCTTCCAGTGAGAAATAACTTGTTTGGAAGACAGTTGTGCGTTAATGACTCACCTTTCTGTCAGCCTGGATTATCTGAGTCATAAATTATGTAGCTCTTGTAAAGACAAAGAAGCTGGACTTTAACATTGTCGTTTTTGTTCCAGGAGAAAGAAGTCGTTGAGTGCATCAGAGTGGAAAACGAGCGGCTGCTTAGCGAGAGGAGGAAACTGTTACAGCAGCTCAGTGAAGAGGATGACAACATGAAAAACATAAAATTAACAGCCTGTGTGTCTAAAAACAGGTGCTGAATCATTCACCAAAATGGAATATTATATTTTATAGTTGTGATTAGAGGACATCTCCTGCAGCAGAGCTAGATAATGCTCAAAGTCATAAGATGTGACAGTGACACACGTGTACTTTCTGGGTTTGGTTTTCAGTGGTATAAAAAAGAATAATTAAAGAAATGAAGTAGCTTCTAAAGTTGTGATTCGGAAATGCATCACATTTACGTGAGGATTTTAAATGTACACTGCCAGTTGTTCTTCGTGACGGATTCTTCCGGCCCAGACGTCTTGTTCTGATGTGTGTTTGTTTCCATCTGCAGGGTGCAGTTTTTAGAGACAGAGAACAAGAATCTGGGGAACAAAGTTCTGCAAATGTCCAGCCAGATTTCCAGCCTGGAACGCAAGTTGCAGAACATGCAGTTTATGCATTTTGCTGAGGTAAATGTCACTGTTAAAAATCTGTTTTGGGGCAAATTCTTGTCAAAAATACTGAGTATGATTCTGTTCAGTGAAAGCCACAAAAGCTAATTAGTTTTTATCAGGATTATCTAAACGAATCTGAATTTTCCAGAGTAAAAAGTTGTTTTATTCTGTAGTAAGTCTAATGTAGATATAAACAGTGAATAATATCTGATATTTGATTAATTATGCAATACATACGACTAAATAAGGAATAAACTAACTTTTGAATTTTAACCAATCATTTTTCCTTTCATCGACATTTGAAGCTGTTTTGCTGTTTTGCGCAGCATGAAGATTTGTTTTCTTTGAGCTTTTAGTTCTGTGTTGTTCTGATCAGATATGTTCTCGACAGCCATCAGTGCTAGACGATGTTTTGTTTGCTGACCGTTATGAAACAGAAACATGAAGCCATAAAATATTTATCCAAAGTGTCACAAATTACATTGTTAGCCAAATGAATGAATAATAACGAATCTCATGTTTTGGTTTGACTTCTTAGGAACTTCAGAAAATGTCAAATATCCCACAGAAACTTTCGCCTGTCTCGGTTCAGACAGCAAGGTGAGCCTGACTCCAAGACCAAATGTCTGATTGGTAAAGTCCAGTTCACACTACACAATATTAGAATTATTGGCCGATTTTCAAAACCTGAGACTACACACTATCCATCCAAAATCGTAGGTGTAACGCATTCGATCGGCCCGATCGTGCAGCGTGGTGTTCAGCCAGCCACACGGCAAGAGCAACACACCACACACTGATTTCTCACCAACATCCAGATTCCAGACCGAACACACAGGGAAAGGCCACTGTAACGCGCAGGCATTTAGAGTAAACGTAGAAGCAATAGCGACAATTTGTGAGCTTATTTTAAACATAAAAGATGTAACAAAAAGTAAAGGCTTTGGATAAAAGCATCTTTTTTTTTATTATTTTTTTTTTATATAAAAGTTATGTTTTTTTTTGTTTATACCATTTGTGTGTTTATATTATTTTCTGTTCTGTCGTTTCTTTAAGCTTCATAGGTCAACATTATTTGCTGTTTTAATGTTTGTAATTACATTGAGAACAATATGCACAAAATAATGGCTACAAGTCCAGTTAACTAATTTTAAAACCAGACATTAATCAATGTTTTACGAGTGACAATTACATTCTGTAAGCGTCAAGCCCTGACTGAATGAATAACCTTATTGTTACAACCCATTTATGTCACTTTAACGATGAACAGCTGAAAAATTACCGGAATCAATTGCGGCAACAATTTAGCTCCAACTCCTCTCCTTGTCATTTCTGTGGATATTCTTTGCACAAAATGTTGAATAAACATTAATGTTGTTTCCAGATATCATCTCTGATGTCCGCTGGACTCTGGGTTGTGCCGCGTTAGCTGTTTGGGGTTCCTCTCCGGAGGGGAATCCGTGCTTTCTGATTGGCTACCTGTCACATTCAACAAGCGGCGTTCTCACCACCAGTCAGGGAAGGAAAACCCCACATGCTGCGATAATTGGCCAAGACAATCCAACATGCTGAATATGTTCTACTGACTGGACCCGATCAGTCGTAACACATCACAGGATGATCGGTTACGATTATCACAAGCAACAATCTTAGAATCCAGTTCTAAGATTGTCATAAGGGGGAAATCGGGGCAAAAAATCATATAGTGTGGACTGGGCTTAAAATAAATATGTTTGTGTGCTTTCTGTTTTCAAAGGATGATGCTGTCTGAGATTCAAGACCTTTCGGATACTCCTCCAGAGTGTGCCACCAAGCAGTCAGATCTGACTATCTCCCCTGATGGTTCAGCCTCTGTGGCCTCGAATCGAACCACAGAGCTCGGCTACCTCAACCTGACTTCACTCCAGAGTCTCTCAGACAAGTCAAATCCAGATTCTGGTCTCGTTACTTCTGAAAATACAGCTCCCTGAGCTTTTCTATCTAAAATATGATAAAACTGCGCTGAAGCTATCGTGTTCGCCTTTTAATTTAAGTTATTTGTCCTGTGTGAGGAGCGGTCATAGGAAAATCATTTGGACTTTATTCTTGGTTAGGCTTAAACAAGAAAGAAGAACTGAGCTGAAAAACGTAACGCCACCGTCTTTTTATCTTGTTGTCACCGTGTTTAACTGTGACAACAAGAAAAGAAACATTTCCTCTGTGTTTTTTTTTATTTTTTGCTGAAACCACATGCAAAAAAAAGGACAAAAACTGAATAGTCCACTTTGTAGTTCACTACCCTTCTTTTGTTTCACAACCGCAAAAAAAGAGGTTGTGGCCCCTTTTTCTTTGAGCACTTCCTGCACTTCTATATTTATGCTTTTTCAAAAACAGCAAAGAAAAGATGAAAGCTGTGCCACATTTTATTCGCTTCAAATATTTTATTTGAATTCATATAATTCAAGCTGTCTTAGACAGAAAAATTGATCAAGTTCAAAAGTTCCATAAAGACAAAAGTGTGATGCTGACTTCAGTGCAAGTTTTGAGGTTTCAGTGCAAAAGTTGAGCTGCCTGAGTTGAGCTGCAGTACAAAACAATTTAACTTCCAATAAATAATCACAACAATAAAATATTAAATATACAATGAAATCGAATAGTTTTCAAAAATCCATTGTCACATGTTCCTCCATAACCTATCAAGAGTTTTACTATGAAAAGTTTTTACTCCCTGACAGATGTATTCAATCTTGCAAACTAACAAATTGTAGTAAAAGCAGAAACAATTTCAGTCTAACAGATGAGGGGAAAAAACATGTCAAATACAAACTGCCTTGTGTGGAAAGAAAACTGTATGAATGTCAGTAGAGATCTTTGATCTCTGTGAGTTTTTTCTTAGTTAAATAAAAGTTTAAGAAGGTGATGTAGGGCAATCATGCAGGGAGAAAAAGGAGTAAATCTCAGAAATTTTGAGATCCTCAAAATTTACTAGAGCAAAGTTTAATATGTCTGAGTTTGAAAGTTGAACATTTTTGTATATTGGAAATTTTCAGTTTCAAAAAAAAAAAAATTCTCACATTTTTTTCTAGAATTTCAGAGATCTCAAAATTTCATTTTTTTAGTGCAGCTGTTCAACTTTTGAGACTCAGAAATTTATGAATTTCTATGAGAAAGTTTCTGAGATTAGTCCCAGAATAAATTTTTTTCGAACAAATCTTTGACTTTTCACGCTCATTAATTGTCATGTTTTTTCTAGAAAATTTCTGAGATTATCCTCATAATTCGAGGTGTTTTGGTGAAAACATTCTCCTTTTTTAACCTTTATTTCAGTCAACTGCACCCAGTGGGGATCCAAATGAAATAAATTAGAGTAATCTATGACATCCTCAGGTTAGAGTAGTCTTTGGGTGCCCACAGCAGCCGGTACACCTGAATGTCTCTCCTGTAGCCGATGCTGGTGTCCCAGCAGAACTCTGGAGAGAGAATCCTGCTGGGCTTGTGAAGCCAAAAGTACTTGTTCAGATGACTCTCGTCGTGCCACAAGGCCTCCACTTCGTTCTCTTTGTCCGCCATGATGCTGCGGTAGCAGGCCTCCGTCAGCGCCTTCACGCTCCTCCAGGAGCCTCCGAAGACAGCAGCGTGGTAGTAGAAGTCCCCAGTTTTCATGAACGCCTTGGACTTCGGGTTGCGGTCGTAGGTGAGCAGCCTCCTTGGGAGGTGATAGTAGTAGGCGTGAAGCAGAGCCACTGAGTCTCCCAGAGCTTCGGGGCCAAATCTGCCGGTGAACACTTGATCGACGTCAAAGCAGAAGACGTGGGTGGCGTGGTGGCGGATATCCGACTCGATGACGTCTGATATCGCCTTCATCCTCATCATGGAGATGTCCTGCCACCGCGCGTGTCTCTCCACTTCGACTACTTTCAGGCGCCGGTTGGGGGCGAGCTTGATGTTCGGCACTTTCTCAGGCGTGTCCGTAAACACGTAGTATGACACGGGCAAACCCGACATGAAGTGTTGCTCTGATGAGGTCAGGAAGGCCTCCAGGTAGGCATCCAGGTATCTGCAGAAACAAAGATGTCAGCCTCTATCTTCCTGTGGAGGACACCAGAATGTGATGTAACATTAGAACCGATCAGTCAATAATATTGCCATAAACATGGGAATATTGTGTCTCATATGGATCAATATTTATATGACGTCACTCTCCTGGGAACTTTGCAGCTGACAGCCATCTTAGAAGGTATCCCTAATTGTGGTGACAGTTGCTATGGAGTTGCTATGACAACGTGTAAAAAAGCCACATTTTCTGTCTCTGTCAGCTGCGATTTTGTTATGAATAATTATGATTTTGCTCCATTTTGTCAGACAGACTGAGACTGAAAAGTCAGAAAAGTTTCCCACTGGTGAACAATGGCCATTTAAACCACTGTGTGCAAAAAATGTGTTGGTAGAAATCCATTATTAATGTGTCTAGGAGCCTGATGATTAAATTAAATTTAGTATTTTGTTTGTTTGCATGTTTGTAATCGTTATACTGTATTTTTATTTCTGTCTGTTTTTCTTCAAAGTCACATTGTTTCACACCTGCACGTGTTTAGACCTGCTAGTTCAGTGACTTATTTAAACAGACAGACAATCCAGAAAGCTCACAGCAAGTCAGTTAAAATGCAAGAATATCCCAAACAAGACAAATGCAGGAACCAGACTGTGAAGTTAAACCGGATATGAGAAAGAGAAATTTAATGCATCAGAAATATTTTGACAATATTTTTGTCAGGGAAAAAAAGGACTTAAGAATTTCACTGGGGCGGATCGGCGCTTGTTCAGACTTGTTGGAATATTCTCTCTGTTCCAGAACAACAAAGCTTTGTGGGATAAAAGGTTTCCAGGTTACCCATCTCTCATGAGACTAGTTTGGTAGCATCAATCAACTGAGTACAGAATTTTCCAAGGTGGGGCACAACAATGAAACAAAACTGCAAATAAATACAATAAATCCCATACATTTTTTAATCTTCAACGGTGTGGAGAGGAAGCTCCCGATCAAACGGGAAAGGTTATTCAACTAGTGTGGAAGTGCTTCAAATACTTAGAATAAAAAATAAATTCTAATCAATAATTGTCAATGTTGACTGATATAAAATCTCTACATTATGTTTTGTTGTTCGTCTTGTCTAACATCATGATGATGATTCATTTGAAAACCAACCTGCCGACTGCAAACACAGTCAAGGCGACAGAAGATCCTTTGTTTCTGTGTATCTGGTCATAGTGACTGGGATTAAACATTCCCTCCCAGATGATGGGAGCCTTCCAGGAAGTGCATGTTTGGACATCATTCCGAGACCTGAAACAAAGGAGGACCTTGAAGTTTATACAAAAAAAAAAACAGTGCATGAAGAGTTTCCTCCTCTTTTAATAGGAATTCAATTTATAAGTAAAAGTAGCTGAAGTTCATGGCTCCTTTATTTAGGGACATTTAGGGCTCTTTGCAAACTGCTTCTCGTCTTTTGCTATCAGGTGTGGGGTTGAATTTGGTTGGATGCAATTGTTTTGAATGTTTCTTGTTTTTAGACTACTTTCTGTACAGCGAAGCTACTGTTTGATCGTCGTTGGATAATTTGCCAAGCTCAAGAAGTGTTGACATGTGTTTTCTGAAGATAACGTTTTGGTTTTCACTGCCACTTGAGCAGTTAAATTAAATATCTACACTCAAAAAAGGCCAAATATCTTTCAAAAATGATGATGTTCTCAACATATGTATTTAATGTTATATGCCCAGTTGTTAATTTAGCTTCTTTAAGTGGAATTTTACACACAAATTGCCTACTAATTCAATTTCTTAAAGTTTTACAGTTAGTAGATCATTTATGTGTAGGATGCAGCAACAACAATCTCTGTGGTTGGAACTTGGTGGTTGGAAACTGCAGTTGAGAAATGCTTGTTTTATGAACCTCAAGAACATTAGGTTTCGATGTCTTACCAAAGGTCGAGGCTTGTGTCTGCACTGTTACCTGAAGTCAACATTTCTACTCTTTCCAAAGTGCATTTGTCCATCGGAATGAGTCCAATTAAGAATCTGAAATCAGAGAAAATGTGTTTTTTCTTTAAAGTTTGAATACTGATGCATTGTAGGAGATTACATGTTGTTAGCTGATGTGCTTAACAATCAGTTTTCACTGAGTCTGAATCTGATCTCTGTGGCTTGATTGGTGAAAATCTAGTCTAGGATTTTAGTTTTACCTTTATTATGTGATGCAAAATGGTGTCAATGAAACAATGTTTGACCTTCACATGAGTAATATTGTTAGTTTCCAGTACAGACCTGACAAATTAGTCAGGTCTCTTAACACCATTTTAATCATTTAATAACTCACCGAACTGATGTAGGTGCAAAGAACATGATGGACGTTGCAATCGGGAAAAAAAAACAGGAATTTCAAAATGTTCTTTGACCTCTGAAGGCCCCTGTGGTGAGAAAAGACGTCAGAGCCCCAGACAGCGTCAAAACCCCCCAAAAAGAAATAAACAGTGGATATAAAAAGTTTGCATGCGTCTGCTGATGTAACAAATTCCTTTTTTAATTTTTAAAATCCATCTGTTTAAGGGAAAAACAAAAAAATGCTGCAGAAACTCAGCTGATTACGTTAGGATAGGTTGTTAAGTCATGGCTCTTAACTGGGAGTCTATTGTCTGGATTTAATTGTCTGATTATGTTACAGTGGCACTTTAACTGGTATCAGTAAACGTTTGTCATATATTTTAAGGTAGATAATGACAGAGAGACATATACTCACATTGTTGGCTGTTTGTTGACTTCAGCAAAGGAGAAAGGCTGAAGGTGATGGCAACTGTGGATTATGGCACCAAAATACTGGAAGAGAAATACTCTGTGAGGGCTGAAGTTCATTCAATATTTCTAACAAAAAAGGTAACTAAGACATTTATCCTGGATTCACAAATATGATTAATTTAATATTAATAATGAATAATAATGCCAATACATTTTTATCAATTAAAGTTTCCAATTTATACGTTTAAAAAAGGGAAAAATCCCATTTAAACTGTTAGGATATTTTCAGGTTGCAACACTAAGAAAACAAAACACTGGAAGAAATCATGGCTGTTGTGAAACAAGACAATGTTTACATTGTTTGAGTGGTTTGGCTGGTTGAGTCTGCTATGCATGGTTGTCTTTAAAAGGATTTAATTCAAGAAGGACAACTCAATTCACGGAAAGATAAAAAGGTTCTAGAAAAAACTTCAGAAGGAGAAGAGCATCATGGGTAATGCAGTGACGCAACCAAACTAATCATAGGTTGTAGATTTAACCAAATGTTTTACTTCGGGTTCTTCTCTAAGCAACCCGACATTGAAAGACAAAATGCTCATTGAAATGAATACTGCAGAAATTATAGACTGTAAAACATCTGAAGGTGGTTCAACTTGAAAATTAAAGTCCACCTTGAAAATGTCATTTAAATCTACAAGAAAATTGTCTTGTTTTTAACTCGCAAATTAACGTTCAAGAAGTTGATTTAACAACAAGAGACTAAATGTTTTTATTGTGAGTTTACCAAACTCTAAGCATTCTGGGAAATAGTTTCCGCTCCTGTCTTTTTCTTCTTCTTTCAGTTTTTTTAAACTCTAACATAAAAACTAGTTTATTAAACTCTTGGAGGTTTCACAAAATGAATACAATGTTAACACAACTTAATACTGTAAGTTTATCTTCCACAAACTCACATTTAGATTCAAAATCTAAAACGCGCTACATTTATTTGCGATTTCTGATTAAAATAAAAGACAGCAGACAAAACTAAATGCGGCTCACATTTGACTTTGAATGTGCAAATAACCTGATGCAAATAGTCTTTTTTTTTTCCCTTTGTCCTCTTTAGCTTATAATAATAACAGAATTATTCAAATTCATGCATCACATTTATGTACTTTATGCATACAGACAATCAGGTATTTTGATTGTCAAAATACCTGAGATTGGATATAACTCCCCAAACCTTAAATTAGAAGAATTAACAGTAAGATAATGTCTCAGTGCGGTAAAGGAATGAATATCGACCTGTTTAGTTGTATGTGAAAGTGAGCAGCAGTCACAAAAAGATGAACTTCATGAGTCTCCATGGTGACAGAGCCTCGAAAACGTTTGGGTTTTTGAGGTGTATGTGAGCGAAAACTTAAGAAAAATTAAGTACTATTTTCTTATCCTACTTATTCAGAAAGTTTCTTTTCTTTACAGATTAATGTAGAACACAATCATTTTAACATTCATGGAGAAGATGAATTCCTTATTGGAAACTGGAGATTTGATATTTGGATGATGCAGCCCCAGGGTGGGGACAAGTGTAAGAAATAAATATTTGGGGAAATAAGGCCAATAAGTCTATTTAGTAATTCAAGGAAACATCTAAAACCAACAGGATGAGATGTTAGTACAAACCATGAGGTGCTAAGCCGTTTAGCTTCATCAAAAATGCTTGAATCTTTTTCCTTTCATGTTTGAACAAGATCTTTAGTTCAGTATGACTAATGATGTTGATAACAGAGCCTACATTTTTACAGAACTTCGTAGCAATGCTGGAAGATAGCTCAAGTTCCTGCAGAGCCTCAATGAACGTCAGTTTGAAGTTTTGTTGGTCCCAGCTGGATTTAGTTCTGATTTCATCCCACTGCATGATGCTAGAACTCATCCAGCCATAAATCGTTGGGCAAAAAAATAAATGGGGGCTTTCTTGTAAAAATAGCTTTCAGTTTTTCTAGTAAGGTCAACAGTTGTGTCAATTCATATAGGAAGACTTGTTAAAAAAAAAAAGTTTCAAATAGTCGATTGTATTTAATTTGTGATATCTATTTTTACGAGCAGGGCTGAATCACAAACGAGATGAAAAAAAAAACGGTCAGCTTCACCTATAGAGCTGACCGTAGATGAAGTTGCCGTTTTAAAACAGTACCGTGTCGTGTTTGAGCTGAAAGCGTGTAGGTCTTCAACTAAAAAAGCACCGCTTTTAGTCCTGCTGAAACCATGGCTGGTTTTGAACTTGGTTGTGAAAGGTGAAACAGAAAAACATGTTTGATATCGCTGAAACAGTCTGGCACCAAGCTGCCATCCTTCAAATCAAAATCATGAGAAATAATAACCAAAGCTGCAAATATGTGAGGAATTAATGCATGTGTAGCATCTGTCCAAAAAGGATTTGCTCTGTACAGAGGTCTACAGTAATACGCAAATTAATGTGAAGATGTTCTGCACACTTTGAATATCTTTGATCTGACTGTCTGTATCTGTCGCTTTGGCACATTTGCACAGCAGATAAACAGGTTATAAAAGCACCTTTCAATGTTGTAAGGTGCAAAACGTAATTGACAAATACGACATCCAAAAGGCTGGACAAAACAACATTTCCGAAATGAAGGCAACATTTTTTAATTTTGTGTGCAAAATTAAAATAACTTTCCATATTTCTCTGTAAAATCAAATAGGCTAGGCAAGTCATTGCTTGATCATTTTTGGTTCTTTTTCATGAGGATGTTGCAAAAGCTGCTCAACCACAGAAAAAAACATTAGTCATCTTCAAGATAGCTTTTGCAGCATTATCTTAAAAAGAAAAACAAATTATTGGTTTTGCAGAGAAGTATGGCAAGTTATTTTAATTCTGCATACAAAATGTAAATATCCACTGCTTTTCTCAATAGAAGCAGTGGGTTTTGCCTGCAGAATGAAAAGCACTTGCCATAATTGCGTGGAAAATCACTCAAATTCCCTGTAAATGTGTCACTGTCTGCTTTTCTATTTTTTGTGTTTTTTCTTGCTACTTATATTTTTATTATCTTCATCTAAACCAGTCTATGTAAGTGCGCCTTTCGTGCCTTTGCTGGGCAGAAAGTGGGAATAAACACTAAAAACCATCTGCTATATAATCCGGATTCAGGCATCGCTGTATGTCTGAAACAAGTCAAGTTCAGACTTGAATCAAACTGGGAATCTGACAAGAAGACTGCATAGCGATTTCTGCTGGCGGCTCCATTTATTCTTAATAAATCTGCAAAAGTTTATTCGGTGTTCCACTATTGTCAGATTCCTGCGAAATGTATGTGAAACTATATGTCACACATGCTCCATTTCGTTTCGTTAAATCCCCGGTGAGTTTGACCAAATTGTAAATAAAGAAAAATCAGTCGGGGATTTTGCGACGCTTCGTTTCTTGACGAGAGACTGAAACTTTTTCTAACAGCTACAAAATGACACGCACCAGTTTGTTTCCTATTGATCAATTTTTCTGATTAATAACTTTTAATTTTGCGCTAAAGTTTAGACAGATGATGGACAGACAGATTAGAGTAATAATAATAATAATAATAACAATAATTAATTAAAAACTTCAAGGTTCAGTCCTACACAATATTTTAAAATGTGATAAATATTTAGCCTACCTGGAGGTTTCTTTTGTTAGTCCAAAACGCCTCAGTTGTTAAACCCCGCGGCTCATATATAACTCCACCGTATGTGTTTGCACAAGCAGGATGTCTGTACAATATTGTAATTTACATGTCACTCCCTTTTCGAGAAGGCCTTTACTTTGAAAAAGGGAGTTGGCTTCACAAAGCCAACTCTGCAGCGCAGCTATTCACACCAACAGCATTGATTTTTATGGGATTAATGCAGATTATTGAGCCTCTTTGGACAAATCTGGCATATTTACGCAATTCATGTTGATTAATATGCATTGTTTTCTTTATTTTCAAAAATAATGATAATGATAATAATAAAATTATGAATGTATTATTATTATATAGTAATTTGACATATAATATATAGAATTATAATAATACATAT